>NW_012194896.1:522202-534274 GCF_000504015.1 Erythranthe guttata | reverse complement strand
ATTTTTGCTTCCTGGACACCCCTATTTTCGATTTGTAGCTATAAGATACAAAATCCACCAATTCAGACAGAAAATAAATTAATCCAAAAAAAAAATACACGTAAACGTAAACGTAGAGTTTTATTACTACACTCCACTGTATCATTTTTATCTAGTGATTTTGTTGTTGTTTGTTGATGCGTATTAAAGTCCTAGTATTGAAGTTCTTATTTTTAAGAACGTTGTTGCGAATGCACTTTTGCTCATGTTTTTTTCATGTACGTTTGTGCAAGTCCATTTGAGCGAGTGTGCTTGTGCATGTTTGTTGATTTGTATTAATGTCCTAGGATTGTAGTTTGTGTTTTCATGATCCTTTTTGCGAATGCACTTTTGCGTGAGTACTTTTGTGCATGCTGTTGTACACTTACTTATGTGCGTATCTTTCTTGCGAGAGTTTTTGTGCACGTTTCTTGATGCTCATTCATGTCCTCGAATTGTAGTACGTATTTTCATGATCGCTTTTGGAATCCAATTTTGACCATGTTCGAGTCCGAATTTGGATTTTACATTAGACAGGAATTGTAGCAAGCTGAAATAGCTTTCTAATGCCGCCGGAACCAGTTGATTTGGAGTCGGGATGAGAAAGTTATGCTGGACTTCGTGGACGTACACTACCAATGATTTTGAGGGATTCTCTCTTCTAATTTGATTTTATTTTCCTAATTGCAACTCTTTTCTTTCTCTTTGATCATTTTTGCTTCCTGACACCCCTATTTTCGATTTGTACCTATAAGATACAAAATCCACCAATTCAAACAGAAAATAAATTAATCCAAAAAAAAAATCCACGTAAACGTAAACGTAGAGTTTTATTTTTACACTCCATTGTATCTATTTTATCTAGTGTTTTTGCTGTTGTTTATTGATGCGTATTAAAGTCCTAGTATTGTAGTTCGTGTTTTTAAGAACTGTAGCCAGCTGAAATAGCTTTCTAACGCCGCCCGAACCATTTAATTTGGAGTCTGGATGAGAAAGTTATGCTCGACTTCGTGGACGTACACTACCAAAGATGTTGAGGGATTCTCTCTTCTAATTTGATTTTATTTTCCTAATTCCAACTCTTTTCGTTCTCTTTGATCATTTTTGCTTCCTGAAACCCCTATTTTTGATTTGTACCTATAAGATACAAAATCCACCAATTCAAACAAAAAATAAATTAATCCAAAAAAAAAAAAATACGCGTAAACGTAAACGTAGAGTTTTATTTCTACACTCCACTGTATCATTTTTATCTAGTGTTTTTGCTGTTGTTTGTACATGCATATTAAAGTCCTAGTATTGAAGTTCGTGTTTTTAAGAACGTTGTTGCGAATGCACTTTTGCGCATGTTTTTTTACATGTACGTTTGGCAATGTCCATTTGAGCGAGTGTGCTTGTGCATGTTTGTTGATTTGTATTAATGTCCTAGGATTGTAGTTTGTGTTTTCATGATCCTTTTTGCGAATGCAGTTTTGCGTGAGTAATTTTATGCATGATTTTCTACTTTTACTTATGTCCGTTTCTTTCTAGCGAGAGTTTTTGTCCACGTTTCTTGATGCGCATTCATGTCCTCGAACTAAAGTACGTATTTTCATGATCGCTTTTGGAATCCAATTTTGACCATGTTCGAGTCCGAATTTGGATTTTTTACATTAGACAAGAACTGTAGCCAGCTGAAATAGCTTTCTAATGCCGCTGGAACCATTTGATTTGGAGTCCGGATGAGAAAGTTATGCTCGACTTCGTGGACGTACACTACCAAAGATTTTGAGGGATCCTCTCTTCTAATTTGATTTTATTTTCCTAATTGCAACTCTTTTCTTTCTCTTTAATCATTTTTGCTTCCTGGCACCCCTATTTTTGATTTGTACCTATAAGATACAAAATCCACCAATTCAAACAGAAAATAAATTAATCCAAAAAAAAAAAACCCACGTAAACGTAAACGTAGAGTTTTATTTCTACACTCCATTGTATCTAGTTCATCTAGTGTTTTTGCTGTTGTTTATTGATGCGTATTAAAGTCCTAGTATTGTAGTTCGTGTTTTTAAGAACGTTGTTGCGAATGCACTTTTGCGCATGTTTTTTTGCATGTACGTTTGGCAATGTCCATTTGAGCGAGTGTGCTTGTGTATGTTTGTTGATTTGTATTAATGTCCTAGGATTGTAGTTTGTGTTTTCATGATCCTTTTTGCGAATGCACTTTTGCGTGAGTACTTTTGTGCATGCTGTTGTACACTTACTTATGTGCGTATCTTTGTAGCCAGAGTTTTTGTGCACGTTTCTTGATGCGCATTCATGTCCTCGAACTGTAGTACGTATTTTAATGATCGCTTTTGGAATCCAATTTTGACCATGTTCGAGTCCGAATTTGGATTTTTCACGTTACACAGGAATTGTAGCCAGCTGAAATAGGAGTCCGGATGAGAAAGTTATGCTCGACTTCGTGGACGTACACTACCAAAGATTTTGAGGGATTCTCTCTTCTAATTTGATTTTATTTTCCTAATTGCAACTCTTTTCTTTCTCTTTGATCATTTTTGCTTCCTGGACACCCCTATTTTCGATTTGTACCTATAAGATACAAAATCCCCCAATTCAAACAGAAAATAAATTAATCCAAAAAAAAAAAATACACGTAAACGTAAACGTAGAGTTTTATTTCTACACTCCATAGTATCATTTTTATTTAGTGTTTTTGCTGTTGTTTATTGATGCGTATTAAAGTCCTAGTATTGAAGTTCTTGTTTTTAAGAACGTTGTTAGGAATGCACTTTTGCTCATGTTTTTTTACATGTACGTTTGTGCATGTCCATCTGAGCGAGTGTGCTTTTGCATGTTTGTTGATTTGTATTAATGTCCTAGGATTGTAGTTTGTGTTTTCATGATCCTTTTTGCGAATGCACTTTTACGTGAGTACTTTTGTGCATGCTTTTGTACACTTACTTATGTGCGTATCTTTCTTGCGAGAGTTTTTGTGCACGTTTCTTGATGCGCATTCATGTCCTCGAACTGTAGTACGTATTTTCATGATCGCTTTTGGAATCCAATTTTGACCATGTTCGAGCCCGAATTTGGATTTTACATTAGACAAGAATTGTAGCAAGCTGAAATAGCCTTCTAATGCCGCCAGAACCAGTTGATTTGGAGTCCGGATGAGAAAGTTATGCTCGACTTCGTGGACGTACACTACCACTGATTTTGAGGGATACTCTCTTCTAATTTGATTTTATTGTCCTAATTGCGACTCTTTTCTTTCTCTTTGATCATTTTTGCTTCCTGAGACCCCTATTTTCGATTTGTACCTATAAGATACAAAATCCACCAATTCAAACAGAAAATAAATTAATCCAAAAAAAAAATCCACGTAAACATAAACGTAGAGTTTTATTTCTACACTCCACTGTATCTATTTTATCTAGTGTTTTTGCTGTTGTTTATTGATGCCTATTAAAGTCCTAGTATTGTAGTTCGTGTTTTTAAGAACGTTGTTGCGAATGCACTTTTGCGCATGTTTTTTTACATGTACGTTTGGCAATGTCCATTTGAGCGAGTGTGCTTGTGCATGTTTGTTGATTTGTATTAATGTCCTAGGATTGTAGTTTGTGTTTTCATGATCCTTTTTGCGAATGCACTTCTGCGTGAGTACTTTTGTGCATGCTTTTGTACACTTACTTATGTGCGTATCTTTCTAGCGAGAGTTTTTGTGCACGTTTCTTGATGCACATTCATGTCCTCGAACTGTAGTACGTATTTTCATGATCGCTTTTGGAATCCAATTTTGACCATGTTCGAGTCTGAATTTGGATTTTTCACCTTAGATAGGAATTGTAGCCAGCTGAAATAGCTTTCTAATGCCGCCGCAACCATTTGATTTGGAGTCCGGATGAGAAAGTTATGCTCGACTTCGTGGACATACACTACCAAAGATTTTGAGGGATTCTCTCTTCTAATTTGATTTTATTTTCCTAATGGCAACTCTTTTCTTTCTCTTTGATCATTTTTGCTTCCTGACACCCCTATTTTCGATTTGTACCTATAAGATACAAAATCCACCAATTCAAACAGAAAATAAATTAATCCAAAAAAGAAATCCACGTAAACGTAAACGTAGAGTTTTATTTCTACACTCCATAGTATCATTTTTATTTAGTGTTTTTGCTGTTGTTTATTGATGCGTATTAAAGTCCTAGTATTGAAGTTCTTGTTTTTAAGAACGTTGTTGCGAATGCACTTTTGCTCATGTTTTTTTACATGTACGTTTGTGCATGTCCATTTGAGCGAGTGTGCTTGTGCATGTTTGTTGATTTGTATTAATGTCCTAGGATTGTAGTTTGTGTTTTCATGATCCTTTTTGCGAATGCACTTTTGCGTGAGTACTTTTGTGCATGCTCGTGTAAACTTACTTATGTGCGTATCTTTCTTGCGAGAGTTTTTGTGCACGTTTCTTGATGCGCATTCATGTCCTCGAACTGTAGTACGTATTTTCATGATCGCTTTTGGAATCCAATTTTGACCATGTTCGAGCCCGAATTTGGATTTTACATTAGACACGAATTGTAGCAAGCTGAAATAGCCTTCTAATGCCGCCGGAACCATTTGATTTGGAGTCCGGATGAGAAAGTTATGCTCGACTTCGTGGACGTACACTACCAATGATTTTGAGGGATTCTCTCTTCTAATTTGATTTTATTTTCCTAATTGCAACTCTTTTCTTTCTCTTTGATCATTTTTGCTTCCTGACACCCCTATTTTCGATTTGTACCTATAAGATACAAAATCCACCAATTCAAACAGAAAATAAATTAATCCAAAAAAAAAATCCACGTAAACATAAACGTAGAGTTTTATTTCTACACTCCACTGTATCTATTTTATCTAGTGTTTTTGCTGTTGTTTATTGATGCGTATTAAAGTCCTAGTATTGTAGTTCGTGTTTTTAAGAACGTTGTTGCGAATGCACTTTTGCGCATGTTTTTTTACATGTACGTTTGGCAATGTCCATTTGAGCGAGTGTGCTTGTGCATGTTTGTTGATTTGTATTAATGTCCTAGGATTGTAGTTTGTGTTTTCATGATCCTTTTTGCGAATGCACTTCTGCGTGAGTACTTTTGTGCATGCTTTTGTACACTTACTTATGTGCGTATCTTTCTAGCGAGAGTTTTTGTGCACGTTTCTTGATGCACATTCATGTCCTCGAACTGTAGTACGTATTTTCATGATCGCTTTTGGAATCCAATTTTGACCATGTTCGAGTCTGAATTTGGATTTTTCACATTAGATAGGAATTGTAGCCAGCTGAAATAGCTTTCTAATGCCGCCGGAACCAGTTAATTTGGAGTCCGGATGAGAAAGTTATGCTCGACTTCGTGGACGTACACTACCAAAGATGTTGAGGGATTCTCTCTTCTACTTTGATTTTATTTTCCTAATTGCAACTCTTTTCTTTCTCTTTGATCATTTTTGCTTCCTGACACCCCTATTTTCGATTTGTACCTATAAGATACAAAATACACCAATTCAAACAGAAAATAAATAAATCCAAAAAAAAAAATCCACATAAATGTAAACGTAGAGTTTTAAGTCTACACACCACTGTATCTATTTTATCTAGTGTTTTTGCTGTTGTTTATTGATGCGTATTAAAGTCCTAGTATTGTAGTTCGTTTTTTTAAGAACGTTGTTGCGAAAGAACTTTTGCGCATTTTTTTTTACATGTACGTTTGGCAATGTCCATTTGAACGAGTGTGCTTGTGCATGTTTGTTGATTAGTATTAATGTCCTAGGATTGTAGTTTGTGTTTTCATGATCCTTTTTGCGAATGCACTTTTTGCGTGAGAGTTTTTTGTGCACGTTTCTTGATGCGCATTCATGTCCTCGAACTGTAGTACGTATTTTCATGATCGCTTTTGGAATCTAATTTTGACCATGTTCGAGTCCGAATTTGGATTTTTCTAGTTAGACAGGAATTGTAGCCAGCTGAAATAGCTTTCTAATGCCGCCGGAACCAGTTGATTTGGAGTCCGGATGAGAAAGTTATGCTCGACTTCGTGGACGTACACTACCAATGATTTTGAGGGATTCTCTCTTCTAATTTGATTTTATTTTCCTAATTGCAACTCTTTTCTTTCTCTTTGATCATTTTTGCTTCCTGGACACCTATTTTTCGATTCGTACCTATAAGATACAAAATCCACCAATTCAACAGAAAATAAATTAATCCAAAAAAAAAATCCACGTAAACGTAAACGTAGAGTTTTGTTTCTACACTCCTCTGTATCATTGTTATCTAGTGTTTTTGCTGTTGTTTGTTGATGCGTATTAAAGTCCTAGTATTGAAGTTCGTGTTTTTAAGAACATTGTTGCGAATGCACTTTTGCGCATGTTTTTTTACATGTACGTTTGTGCATGTCCATTTGAGCGAGTGTGCTTGCGCATGTTTGTTGATTTGTATTAATGTCCTAGGATTGTAGTTTGTGTTTTCATGATCCTTTTTGAAAATGCACTTTTGCGTGAGTACTTTTGTGCATGCTCTTGTAAAATTACTTTTGTACGTATCTTTCTAGCGAGAGTTTTTGTGCACGTTTCTTGATGCGCATTCATGTCCTCGAACTGTAGTACGTATGTTCATGATAGCTTTTGGAATCCAATTTTGACCATGTTCGAGTCCGAATTTGGATTTTTCATGTTAGACAGGAATTGTAGCCAGCTGAAATAGCTTTCTAATGCCGCCGGAACCATTTGATTTGGAGTCCGGATGAGAAAGTTATGCTCGACTTCGTGGACGTACACTACCAATGATTTTGAAGGATTCTCTCTTCTAATTTGATTTTATTTTCCTAATTGCAACTCTTTTCCTTCTCTTTGATCATTTTTGCTTTCTGGACACCTAATTTTCGATTTGTATCTATAAGATACAAAATCCACCAATTCAAACAGAAAATAAATTAATCCAAATAAAAAAATCCACGTAAACGTAAACGTAGAGTTTTATTTCTACACTCCTCTGTATCATTTTTATCTAGTGTTTTTGCTGTTGTTTGTTGATGCGTATTAAAGTCCTAGTATTGAAGTTCGTGTTTTTAAGAACGTTGTTGCGAATGCACTTTTGCGCGTGTTTTTTTACATGTACGTTTGTGCATGTCCATTTGAGCGAGTGTGCTTGTGCATGTTTGTTGATTTGTATTAATGTCCTAGGATTGTAGTTTTTGTTTTCATGATCCTTTTTGCGAATGCACTTTTGCGTGTGTACTTTTGTGCATTCTTTTGTACACTTACTTATGTGCGTATCTTTCTAGCGAGTGTTTTTGTGCACGTTTCTTGATGCGCATTCATGTCCTCGAACTGTAGTACGTATTTTCATGATCGCTTTTGGAATCCAATTTTGACCATGTTCGAGTTCGAATTTGGATTTTTCACATTAGACAGGAATTGTAGCCAGCTGAAATAGCTTTCTAATGCCGCTGGAACCATTTGATTTGGAGTCCGGATGAGAAAGTTATGCTCGACTTTGTGGACGTACACAATCAAAGATTTTGAGGGATTCTCTCTTCTAATTTTATTTTATTTTCCTAATTGCAACTCTTTTCTTTCTCTTTGATCATTTTTGCTTCCTGGACACCTAATTTTCGCTTTGTACCTATAAGATACAAAATCCACCAATTCAAACAGAAAATAAATTAATCCAAAAAAAAAAATGCACGTAAACGTAAACGTAGAGTTTTATTTCTACACTCAACTGTATCATTTTTATCTAGAGTTTTTGCTGTTGTTTGTTGATGCTTATTAAAGTCCTAGTATTGAAGTTCGTGTTTTTAAGAACGTTGTTGTGAATGCACTTTTGCTCATGTTTTTTTACATGTACGTTTGTGCATGTCCATTTGAGCGAGTGTGCTTGTGCATGTTTGTTGATTTGTATTAATGTCGTAGGATTGTAGTTTGTGTTTTCATGATCCTTTTTGCGAATGCACTTTTGCGTGAGTACTTTTGTGCATGCTCTTTTAAACTTACTTTTGTGCGTATCTTTCTAGCGAGAGTTTTTGTGCACGTTTCTTGATGCGCATTCATGTCCTCGAACTGTAGTACGTATGTTCATGATCGCTTTTGGAATCCAATTTTGACCATGTTCGAGTCCGAATTTGGATTTTTCACGTTAGACAAGAATTGTAGCCAGCTGAAATAGCTTTCTCATGTCGCGGGAACCATTTGATTTGGAGTCCGGATGAGAAAGTTATGCTCGACTTCGTGGACGTACACTACCAAAGATTTTGAGGGATTCTCTCTTCTAATTTGATTTTATTTTCCTAATTGCAACTCTTTTCTTTCTCTTTGATCATTTTTGCTTTCTGGACACCTAATTTTCGATTTGTACCTATAAGATACAAAATCCACCAATTCAAACAGAAAATAAATTAATCCAAATAAAAAAATCCACGTAAACGTAAACGTAGAGTTTTATTCTACACTCCTCTGTATCATTTTTATCTAGTGTTTTTGCTGTTGTTTGTTGATGCGTATTAAAGTCCTAGTATTGAAGTTCGTGTTTTTAAGAACGTTGTTGCGAATGCACTTTTGCGCGTGTTTTTTTACATGTACGTTTGTGCATGTCCATTTGAGCGAGTGTTTTTGTGCATGTTTGTTGATTTGTATTAATGTCCTAGGATTGTAGTTTGTGTTTTCATAATCCTTTTTGCGAATGCACTTTTGCGTGTTTGCTTTTGTGCATGCTTTTGTACACTTACTTATGTGCGTATCTTTCTAGCGAGAGTTTTTGTGCACGTTTCTTGAGGCACATTCATGTCTCGAATTGTAGTACGTATTTTCATGATCGCTTTTGGAATCCAATTTTGACCATGTTCGAATCCGAATTTGGATTTTTCTTGTTACACAGGAATTGTTGCCAGCTGAAATAGCTTTCTAATGCCGCCAGAACCAGTTGAGTTGGAGTCTGAATGAGAAAGTTATGCTCGACTTTGTGGACGTACACTACCAAAGATTTTGAGGGATTATGTCTTCTAATTTGATTTTATTTTCCTAATTGCAACTCTTTTCTTTCTCTTTGATCATTTTTGCTTCCTGGACAACTAATTTTCGATTTATACCTATAAGATACCAAATCCACCAATTCAAACAGAAAATAAATTAATCCAAATAAAAAAATCCACGTAAACGTAAACTTAGAGTTTTATTTCTACACTCCTCTGTATCATTTTTATCTAGTGTTTTTGCTGTTGTTTGTTGATGCGTATTAAAGTCCTGGTATTGAAGTTCGTGTTTTTAAGAACGTTGTTGCGAATGCACTTTTGCGCGTGTTTTTTTACATGTACGTTTATGCATGTCCATTTGAGCGAGTGTTTTTGTGCATGTTTGTTTATTTGTATTAATGTCCTAGGATTGTAGTTTGTGTTTTCATGATCCTTTTAGCGAATGCACTTTTGCGTGTTTGCTTTTGTGCATGCTTTCGTACACTTACTTATGTGCGTATCTTTCTAGCGAGAGTTTTTGTGCACGTTTCTTGATGCACATTCATGTCCTCGAATTGTAGTACGTATTTTCATGATCGCTTTTGGAATGCAATTTGTCCATGTTCGAGTCCGAATTAGGATTTTTCATGTTACTCAGAAATTGTAGCCAGCTGAAATAGCTTTCTAATGCCGCCAGATCCAGTTGATTTGGAGTCTGAATGAGAAAGTTATGCTCGACTTCGTGGACGTACACTACCAAAGATTTTGAGGGATTCTGTCTTCTAATTTGATTTTATTTTCCTAATTGCAACTCTTTTCTTTCTCTTTGATCATTTTTGCTTCCTAGACACCCCTATTTTCGATTTGTTCCTATAAGATACAAAATCCACTAATTCAAACAGAAAATAAATTAATCCAAAAAAAAAATCCACGTAAACGTAAACGTAGAGTTTTATTTCTACACTCCACTGTATCTATTTTATCTAGTGTTTTTGCTGTTGTTTGTTGATGCGTATTAAAGTCCTAGTATTGTAGTTCGTGTTTTTAAGAACGTTGTTGCGAATGCACTTTTGCGCATGTTTTTTTACATGTACGTTTGTGCATGTCCATTTGAGCGAGTGTGCTTGTGCATGTTTGTTGATTTGTATTAATGTCCTAGGATTGTAGTTTGTGTTTTCATGATCCTTTTTGCGAATGCACTTTTGCGTGAGTACTTTTGTGCATGCTCTTTTAAACTTACTTTTGTGCGTATCTTTATAGCGAGAGTTTTTGTGCACGTTTCTTGATGCGCATTCATGTCCTCGAACTGTAGTACGTATGTTCATGATCGCTTTTGGAATCCAATTTTGACCATGTTCGAGTCCGAATTTGGATTTTTCACGTTAGACAGGAATTGTAGCCAGCTGAAAAAGCTTTCTCATGCCGCCGGAACCATTTGATTTGGAGTCCGGATTAGAAAGTTATGCTCGACTTCGTGGACGTACACTACCAAAGATTTTGAGGGATTCTCTCTTCTAATTTGATTTTATTTTCCTAATTGCAACTCTTTTCTTTCCCTTTGATCATTTTTGCTTTCTGGACACCTAATTTTCGATTTGTACCTATAAGATACAAAATCCACCAATTCAAACAGAAAATTAATTAATCCAAATAAAAAAATCCACGTAAACGTAAACGTAGAGTTTTATTTCTACACTCCTCTGTATCATTTTTATCTAGTGTGTTTGCTGTTGTTTGTTGATGCGTATTAAAGTCCTAGTATTGAAGTTCGTGTTTTTAAGAACGTTGTTGCGAATGCACTTTTGCGCATGGTTTTTTACATGTACGTTTGTGCATGTCCATTTGAGCGAGTGTTCTTGTGCATGTTTGTTGATTTGTATTAATGTCCTAGGATTGTAGTTTGTGTTTTCATGATCCTTTTTGCGAATGCACTTTTGCGTGATTGATTTTGTGCATGCTTTTGTACACTTACTTATGTGCGTATCTTTCTAGCGAGAGTTTTTGTGCACGTTTCTTGATGCACATTCATGTCCTCGAATTGTAGTACGTATTTTCATGATCGCTTTTGGAATCCAATTTTGACCATGTTCAATCCGAATTTGGATTTTTCATGTTACACAGGAATTGTAGCCAGCTGAAATAGCCTTTCTAATGCCGCCAGAACCAGTTGATTTGGAGTCTGATGAGAAAGTTATGCTCGACTTCGTGGACGTACACTACCAAAGATTTTGAGGGATTCTGTCTTCTAATTTGATTTTATTTTCCTAATTGCAACTCTTTTCTTTCTCTTTGATCATTTTTGCTTCCTAGACACCCCTATTTTCGATTTGTACCTATAAGATACAAAATCCACTAATTCAAACAGAAAATAAATTAATCCAAAAAAAAAATCCACGTAAACGTAAACGTAGAGTTTTATTTCTACACTCCACTGTATCTATTTTATCTAGTGTTTTTGCTGTTGTTTGTTGATGCGTATTAAAGTCCTAGTATTGTAGTTCGTGTTTTTAAGAACGTTGTTGCGAATGCACTTTTGCGCATGTTTTTTTACATGTACGTTTGTGCATGTCCATTTGAGCGAGTGTGCTTGTGCATGTTTGTTGATTTGTATTAATGTCCTAGGATTGTAGTTTGTGTTTTCATGATCCTTTTTGCGAATGCACTTTTGCGTGAGTACTTTTGTGCATGCTCTTTTAAACTTACTTTTGTGCGTATCTTTATAGCGAGAGTTTTTGTGCACGTTTCTTGATGCGCATTCATGTCCTCGAACTGTAGTACGTATGTTCATGATCGCTTTTGGAATCCAATTTTGACCATGTTCGAGTCCGAATTTGGATTTTTCACGTTAGACAGGAATTGTAGCCAGCTGAAAAAGCTTTCTCATGCCGCCGGAACCATTTGATTTGGAGTCCGGATTAGAAAGTTATGCTCGACTTCGTGGACGTACACTACCAAAGATTTCGAGGGATTCTCTCTTCTAATTCGATTTTATTTTCCCTAATTGCAACTCTTTTCTTTCCCTTTGATCATTTTGGCTTCCTGGACACCTAATTTTCGATTTGTACCTATGAGATACAAAATCCACCAATTC
>NW_012194896.1:398674-513798 GCF_000504015.1 Erythranthe guttata | reverse complement strand
CTTTTGCGTGAGTAATTTTGTGCATGCTCTTGTAAACTTACTTTTGTGCGTATCTTTCTAGCGAGAGTTTTTGTGCACGTTTCATGATGCCCATGAATGTCCTCGAACTGTAGTACATATTTTCATGATCGCTTTTGGAATCCTATTTTGACCATGTTCGAGTCCGAATTTGGATTTTTCACGTTAGACAGGAATTATAGCCAGCGGAAATAGCTTTCTAATGCCTCTGAAACCATTTGATTTGGAGTCCGGATGAGAAAGTTATGCTCGACTTCGTGGACGTACACTACCAAAGATTTTGAGGGATTCTCTCTTCTAATTTGATTTTATTTTCCTAATTGCAACTATTTTCTTTCTCTTTGATCATTTTTGCTTCCTAGACACCTAATTTTCGATTTGTACCTATAAGATACAAAATCCACCAATTCAAACAGAAATTAAAAAAATCCAAAAAAAAAATCCACGTAAACGTAAACGTAGAGTTTTATTTCTACTCTCCTCTGTATCATTTTTATCAAGTGTTTTTGCTGTTGTTTGTTGATGCGTATTAAATTCCTAGTATTGAAGTTCGTGTTTTTAAGAACGTTGTTGCGAATGCACTTTTGCGCATGTTTTTTTACATGTACGTTTGTGCATGTCCATTTGAGCGAGTGTGCTTGTGCATGTTTGTTGATTTGTATTAATGTCCTAGGATTGTAGTTTGTGTTTTCATGATCCTTTTTGCGAATGCACTTTTGCGTGAGTAATTTTGTGCATGCTCTTGTAAACTTACTTTTGTGCGTATCTTTCTAGCGAGAGTTTTTGTGCACGTTTCTTGATGCGCATTCATGTCCTCGAACTGTAGTACGTATGTTCATGATCGCTTTTGGAATCCAATTTTGACCATGTTCGAGTCCGAATTTGGATTTTTCACGTTAGACAGGAATTGTAGCCAGCTGAAATAGCTTTCTAATCCCGCCGGATCCATTTGATTTGGAGTCCGGATGAGAAATTTATGCTCGACTTCGTGGACGTGCACTACCAAAGAGTAGGAGGGATTCTCTCTTCTAATTTGATTTTATTTTCATAACTGCAACTCTTTTCTTTCTCTTTGATCATTTTTGCTTCCTGGACACCTAATTTTCGATTTGTACCTATAAGATTCAAAATCCCCCAATTCAAACAGAAAATAAATAAATCCAAAAAAAAAATCCACGTAAACGTAAACGTAGAGTTTTATTTCTACTCTCCTCTGTATCATTTTTATCAAGTGTTTTTGCTGTTGTTTGTTGATGCGTATTAAAGTCCTAGTATTGAAGTTCGTGTTTTTAAGAACGTTGTTGCGAATGCACTTTTGCGCATGTTTTTTTTACATGTACGTTTGTGCATGTCCATTTGAGCGAGTGTGCTTGTGCATGTTTGTTGATTTGTATTAATGTCCTAGGATTGTAGTTTGTGTTTTCATGATCCTTTTTGCGAAGGCACTTTTGCGTGAGTACTTTTGTGCATGCTCTTGTAAACTTACTTTTGTGCGTATCTTTCTAGCGAGAGTTTGTGTGCACGTTTCATGATGCCCATTCATGTCCTCGAACTGTAGTACGTATTTTCATGATCGCTTTTGGAATCCTATTTTGACCATGTTCGAGTCCGAATTTGGATTTTTCACGTTAGACAGGAACTGTAGCCAGCTGAAATAGCTTTCTAATGCCTCCGGAACCATTTGATTTGGAGTCCGGATGAGAAAGTTATGCTCGACTTCGTGGACGTACACTACCAAAGATTTTGAGGGATTCTCTCTTTTAATTTGATTTTATTTTCATAACTGCGACTCTTTCTTTCTCTTTGATCATTTTTGCTTCCTGGACACCTAATTTTCGATTTGTACCTATAAGATACAAAATCCACCAATTCAAACAGAAAATAAATAAATCCAAAAAAAAAATCCACGTAAACGTAAACGTAGATTTTTATTTCTACTCTCCTCTGTATCATTTTTAACAAGTGTTTTTGCTGTTGTTTGTTGATGCGTATTAAAGTCCTAGTATTGAAGTTCGTGTTTTTAAGAACGTTGTGCGAATGCACTTTTGCGCATGTTTTTTTTACGTGTAGTACTTTGGAATTCATGATGTCCATTTGAGCGACTGTGCTTGTGCATGTTTGTTGATTTGTATTAATGTCCTAGGATTGTAGTTTGTGTTTTCATGATCCTTTTTGCGAAGGCACTTTTGCGTGAGTACTTTTGTGCATGCTTTTGTACACTTACTTAGGTGCGTATCTTTCTAGCGAGAGTTTGTGTGCACGTTTCATGATGCCCATTCATGTCCTCGAACTGTAGTACGTATTTTCATGATCGCTTTTGGAATCCTATTTTGACCATGTTCGAGTCCGAATTTGGATTTTTCACGTTAGACAGGAATTGTAGCCAGCTGAAATAGCTTTCTAATGCCTCCGGAACCATTTGATTTTGAGTCCGGATGAGAAACTTATGCTCGACTTCGGGGACGTACACTACCAAAGATTTTGATTGATTCTCTCTTCTAATTTGATTTTATTTTCCTAATTGCAACTATTTTCTTTCTCTTTGATTATTTTTGCTTCCTGGACACCTAATTTTCGATTTGTACCTATAAGATACAAAATCCACCAATTCAAACAGAAAATAAATAAATCCAAAAAAAAAATCCACGTAAACGTAAACGTAGAGTTTTATTTCTACTCTCCTCTGTATCATTTTTATCAAGTGTTTTTGCTGTTGTTTGTTGATGCGTATTAAAGTCCTAGTATTGAAGTTCGTGTTTTTAAGAACGTTGTTGTTGCGAATGCACTTTTGCGCATGTTTTTTTACATGTACGTTTGTGCATGTCCATTTGAGCGAGTGTGCTTGTGCATGTTTGTTGATTTGTATTAATGTCCTAGGATTGTAGTTTGTGTTTTCATGATCCTTTTTGCGAAGGCACTTTTGCGTGAGTACTTTTGTGCATGCTCTTGTAAACTTACTTTTGTGCGTATCTTTCTAGCGAGAGTTTGTGTGCACGTTTCATGATGCCCATTCATGTCCTCGAACTGTAGTACGTATTTTCATGATCGCTTTTGGAATCCTATTTTGACCATGTTCGAGTCCGAATTTGGATTTTTCACGTTAGACAGGAATTGTAGCCAGCTGAAATAGCTTTCTTATGCCTCCGGAACCATTTGATTTGGAGTCCGGATGAGAAAGTTATGCTCGACTTCGTGGACGTACACTACCAAAGATTTTGAGGGATTCTCTCTTCTAATTTGATTTTATTTTCTTAATTGCAACTATTTTCTTTCTCTTTGATCATTTTTGCTTCCTGGACACCTAATTTTCGATTTGTACCTATAAGATACAAAATCCACCAATTCAAACAAAAAATAAATAAATCCAAAAAAAAAATCCACGTAAACGTAAACGTAGAGTTTTATTTCTACTCTCCTCTGTATCATTTTTATCAAGTGTTTTTGCTGTTGTTTGTTGATGCGTATTAAAGTCATAGTATTGAAGTTCGTGTTTTTAAGAACGTTGTTGCGAATGCACTTTTGCGCATGTTTTTTTACATGTACGTTTGTGCATGTCCATTTGAGCGAGTGTGCTTGTGCATGTTTGTTGATTTGTATTAATGTCCTAGGATTGTAGTTTGTGTTTTCATGATTCTTTTTGCGAATGCACTTTTGCGTGAGTACTTTTGTGCATGCTCTTGTAAACTTACTTTTGTGCGTATCTTTCTAGCGAGAGTTTTTGTGCACGTTTCTTGATGCGCATTCATGTCCTCGAACTGTAGTACGTATGTTCATGATCGCTTTTGGAATCCAATTTTGACCATGTTCGAGTCCGAATTTGGATTTTTCACGTTAGACAGGAATTGTAGCCAGCTGAAATAGCTTTCTAATCCCGCCGGAACCATTTGATTTGGAGTCCGGATGAGAAAGTTATGCTCGACTTTGTGGACGTACACTACCAAAGATTTTGAGGGTTTCTCTCTTCTAATTTGATTTTATTTTCATAATTGCAACTCTTTTCTTTCTCTTTGATCATTTTTGCTTCCTGGACACCTAATTTTCGATTTGTAGCTATAAGATACAAAATCCACCAATTCAAACAGAAAATAAATTAATCCAAAAAAAAAATCCACGTAAACGTAAACGTAGAGTTTTATTTCTACACTCCTCTATATCATTTTTATCTAGTGTTTTTGCTGTTGTTTGTTGATGCGTATTAAAGTCCTAGTATTGTAGTTCGTGTTTTTAAGAACGTTGTTGAGAATACACTTTTGCGCATGTTTTTTTACATGTACGTTTGTGCATGTCCATTTGAGCGACTGTGCTTGTGCATGTTTGTTAAGTTGTATTAATGTCCTAGGATTGTAGTTTGTGTTTTCATGATCCTTTTTGCGAATGCACTTTTGCGTGAGTACTTTTGTGCATGCTTTTGTACACATTCTTATGTGCGTATCTTTCTAGCGAGAGTTTTTGTGCACGTTTCTTGATGCGCATTCATGTCCTCGAACTGTAGTTCGTATTTTCATGATCGCTTTTGGAATCCAATTTTGACCTTGTTCGAGTCCGAATTTGGATTTTTCACATTAGACAGGAATTGTAGCCAACTGAAATAGCTTTTTAACGCCGCCGAAACCATTTAATTTGGAGTCCGGATGAGAATGTTATGCTCGACTTCGTGGACGTACACTACCAAAGATGTTGAGGGATTCTCTCTTCTAATTTGATTTTATTTTCCTAATTGCAACTCTTTTCTTTCTCTTTGATCATTTTTGCTTCCTGGACACTCCTATTTTCGATTTGTACCTATAAGATACAAAATCCACCAATTCAAACAGAAAATAAATTAATTCAAAAAAAAAAATCCAAGTAAACGTAAACGAACAGTTTTATTTCTACACTCCACTGTATCATTTTTATCTAGGTTGTTGCGAACGCACTTTTGCGCATGTTTTTTTACGTACGTTTGGCAATGTCCATTTGAGAGAGTGTGCCTGTGCATGTTTGTTGATTTGAATTAATGTCCTAGGATTGTAGTTTGTGTTTTCATGATCCTTTTTGCGAATGCACTTTTGCGTGAGTACTTTTGTGCATGCTTTTGTACACTTACTTATGTGCGTATCTTTCTAGCGAGAATTTTTTGTGCACGTTTCTTGATGCGCATTCATGTCCTCGAACTGAAGTACGTATTTTCATGATTGCTTTTGGAATCCAATTTTGACCATGTTCGAGTCCGAATTTCGATTTTTCACGTTTGACCGGAATTGTAGCTAGCTGAAATAGCTTTCTAATGCCGCCGGAACCAGTTGATTTGGAGTTCGGATGAGAAAGTTATGCTCGACTTCGTGGACGTACACTTCCAAAGATTTTGAGGGATTCTCTCTTCTAATTTGATTTTATTTTCCTAATTGCAACTCTTTTCTTTCTCTTTGATCATTTTTGCTTCCTGGACACCTAATTTTCGATTTGTACCTATAAGATCCCAAATCCACCAATTCAAACAGAAAACAAATTAATCCAAAAAAAAAAAATCCACGTAAACGTAAACGTAGAGTTTTATTTCTACACTCCACTGTATCATTTTTATCTAGTGTTTTTGCTGTTGTTTGTTGATGCGTATTAAAGTCCTAGTATTGTAGTTTGTGTTTTTAAGAACGTTGTTGCGAATGCACTTTTGCGCATGTTTTTTTACATGTACGTTTGTGCATGTCCATTTGAGCGAGTGTGCTTGTGCATGTTTGTTGATTTGTATTAATGTGCTAGGATTGTAGTTTGTGTTTTCATGATCCTTTTTGCGAATGCACTTTTGCGTGAGTACTTTTGTGCATGCTTTTGTACACATTCTTATGTGCGTATCTTTCTAGCGAGAGTTTTTGTGCACGTTTCATGATGCCCATTCATGTCCTCGAACTGTAGTACGTATTTTCATGATCGCTTTTGGAAACCTATTTTGACCATGTTCGAGTCCGAATTTGGATTTTTCACGTTAGTCAGGAATTGTAGCCAGCTGAAATAGCTTTCTAATGCCTCTGGAACCATTTGATTTGGAGTCCGGATGAGAAAGTTATGCTCGACTTCGTGGACGTACACTACCAAAGATTTTGAGGGATTCTCTCTTCTAATTTGATTTTATTTTCCTAATTGCAACTCTTTTCTTTCTCTTTGATCATTTTTGCTTCCTGGACACCCCTATTTTCGATTTGTACCTATAAGATACAAAATCCACCAATTCAAACAGAAAATAAATTAATCCAAAAATAAATCCACGTAAACGTAAACGTACAGTTTTATTTCTACACTCCACTATATCTATGTTATCTAGTGTTTTTGTTGTTGTTTATTGATGCGTATTAAAGTCCTAGTATTGAAGTTCGTGTTTTTAAGAACGTTGTTGCGAATGCACTTTTGCGCATGTTTCTTCAAATGTACGTTTGTGCATATCCATTTGAGCGACTGTGCTTGTGCATGTTTGTTGATTTGTATTAATGTCCTAGGATTGTAGTTTGTGTTTTCATGATCCTTTTTGCGAATGCACTTTTGCGTGAGTACTTTTGTGCATTCTTTTGTACACTTACTTATGTGCGTATCTTTCTAGCGAGAATTTTTTGTGCACGTTTCTTGATGCGCATTCATGTCCTCGAACTGTAGTACGTATTTTCATGATTGCTTTTGGATTCCAATTTTGACCATGTTCGAGTCCGAATTTCGATTTTTCACGTTTGACATGAATTGTAGCCAGCTGAAATAGCTTTCTAACGCCGCCGGAACCAGTTGATTTGGAGTCCAGATGAGAATGTTATGCTCGACTTCGTGGACGTACACTACCAAAGATGTTGAGGGATTCTCTCTTCTAATTTGATTTTATTTTCCTAATTGCAACTCTTTTCTTACTCTTTGATCATTTTTGCCTCCTGGACACTCCTATTTTCGATTTGTACCTATAAGATACAAAATCCACCAATTCAAACAGAAAATAAATTAATTCAAAAAAAAAATCCAAGTAAACGTAAACGAACAGTTTTATTTCTACACTCCACTGTATCATTTTTATCTAGGTTGTTGCGAACGCACTTTTGCGCATGTTTTTTTACATGTACGTTTGGCAATGTCCATTTGAGAGAGTGTGCATGTGCATGTTTGTTGATTTGAATTAATGTCCTAGGATTGTAGTTTGTGATTTCATGATCCTTTTTGCGAATGCACTTTTGCGTGAGTACTTTTGTGCATGCTTTTGTACACTTACTTATGTGCGTATCTTTCTAGCGAGAATTTTTTGTGCACGTTTCTTGATGCGCATTCATGTCCTCGAACTGTAGTACGTATTTTCATGATTGCTTTTGGAATCCAATTTTGACCATGTTCGAGTCCGAATTTCGATTTTTCACGTTTGACCGGAATTGTAGCTAGCTGAAATAGCTTTCTAATGCCGCCGGAACCAGTTGATTTGGAGTTCGGATGAGAAAGTTATGCTCGACTTCGTGGACGTACACTTCCAAAGATTTTGAGGGATTCTCTCTTCTAATTTGATTTTATTTTCCTAATTGCAACTCTTTTCTTTCTCTTTGATCATTTTTGCTTCCTGGACACCTAATTTTCGATTTGTACCTATGAGATCCCAAATCCTCCAATTCAAACAGAAAACAAATTAATCCAAAAAAAAAAAATCCACGTAAACGTTAACGTAGAGTTTTATTTCTACACTCCACTGTATCATTTTTATATAGTGTTTTTGCTGTTGTTTGTTGATGCGTATTAAAGTCCTAGTATTGTAGTTCGTGTTTTAAAGAACGTTGTTGCGAATGCACTTTTGCGCATGTTTTTTTACATGTACGTTTGTGCATGTCCATTTGAGCGAGTGTACTTGTGCATGTTTGTTGATTAGTATTAATGTCATAGGATTGTAGTTTGTGTTTTCATGATCCTTTTTGCGAATGCACTTTTGCGTGAGTACTTTTGTGCATGCTTTTGTACACTTACTTATGTGCGTATCTTTCTAGCGGGAGTTTTTTGTGCATGTTTCTTGATGCGCATTCATGTCCTCGAACTGTAGTACGTATTTTCATGATCGCTTTTGGAATCTAATTTTGACCATGTTCGAGTCCGAATTTGGATTTTTCACGTTAGACAGGAATTGTAGCCAGCTGAAATAGCTTTCTAATGCTGCCGGAACCAGTTGATTTGGACTCCGGATGAGAAAGTTATGCTCGACTTCTTGGACGTGCACTACCAAAGATTTTGAGGGATTCTCTCTTCTAATTTGATTTTATTTTCCTAATTGCAACTATTTTCTTTCTCTTTGATCATTTTTGCTTCCTAGACAACTAATTTTCGATTTGTACCTATAAGATACCAAATCCACCAATTCAAACAGAAAATAAATTAATCCAAAAAAAATACACGTAAACGTAAACGTAGAGTTTTATTTCTACACTCCACTGTATCATTTTTATCTAGTGTTTTTGCTGTTGTTTGTTGATGCGTATTAAAGTCCTAGTATTGAAGTTCGTGTTTTTAAGAACGTTGTTGCGAATGCACTTTTGCTCATGTTTTTTTACATGTACGTTTGTGCATGTGCATTTGAGCGAGTGCATTTGAGCGAGTGTGCTTGTGCATGTTTGTTGATTTGTATTAATATCCTAGGATTGTAGTTTGTGTTTTCATGATCCTTTTTGTGAATGCACTTTTGCGTGTGTACTTTTGTGCATTCTTTTGTACACTTACTTATATGCGTATCTTTCTAGCGAGAATTTTTGTGCACGTTTATTGATGCGCATTCATGTCCTCGAATTGTAGTCGTATTTCCATGATCGCTTTTGGAATCCAATTTTGACCATGTTCGAGTCCGAATTTGGATTTTTCATGTTACACAGGAATTGTAGCCAGCTGAAATAGCTTTCTAATGCCGCCGGAACCAGTTGATTTGGAGTCCGTATGAGAAATTTATGCTCGACTTAGTGGACGTACACTACCATAGATTTTGAGGGATTCTCTCTTCTAATTTGATTTTCTTTTCCTAATTGCAACACTTTTCTTTCTCTTTGATCATTTTTGCTTCCTGGACACCTAATTTTCGATTTGTACCTATAAGATGCAAAATCCACCAATTCAAACACAAAATAAATTAATCCAAAAAAAAAAATCCACGTAAACGTAAACGTAGAGTTTTATTTCTACACTCCACCGTATCATTTTTATCTTGTGTTTTTGTTGTTGTTTATTGATGCGTATTAAAGTCCTAGTATTGTAGTTCGTGTTTTTAAGAACGTTGTTGCGAATGCACTTTTTGGCATGTTTTTCACATGTACGTTTGTGCATGTCCATTTGAGCGAGTGTGCTTGTGCATGTTTGTTGATTTGTATTAATGTCCTAGGATTGTAGTTTGTGTTTTCATGATCCTTTTTGCGAATGCACTTTTGCGTGAGTACTTTTATGCATGCTTTTGTACACTTACTTATGTGCGTATCTTTCTAGCGAGAGTTTTTTGTGCACGTTTCTTGATGCGCATTCATGTCCTAGAACTATAGTATGTATTTTCATGATCGCTTTTGGAATCTAATTTTGACCATGTTCGAGTCCGAATTTGGATTTTTCACGTTAGACAGGAATTGTAGCCAGCTGAAATAGCTTTCTAATGCCGCCGGAACAAGTTAATTTGGAGTCCGGATGAGAAAGTTATGCTCGACTTCGTGGACGTACACTACCAAAGATTTTGAGGGATTCTCTCTTCTAATTTGATTTTATTTTCCTAATTGCAACTCTTTTCTTTCTCTTTGATCATTTTTGCTTCCTGGACACCTAATTTTCGATTTGTACCTATAAGATACCAAATCCACCAATTCAAACAGAAAACAAATTAACCCAAAAAAAAAAATCCACGTAAACGTAAACGTAGAGTTTTATTTCTACACTCCACTGTATCATTTTTATCTAGTGTTGTTGCTGTTGTTTGTTGATGCGTATTGAAGTCCTAGTATTGTAGTTCGTGTTTTTAAGAACGTTGTTGCGAATGCACTTTTGCGCATGTTTTTTTACATGTACGTTTGGCAATGTCCATTTGAGCGAGTGTGCTTGTGCATGTTTGTTGATTTGTATTAATGTCCTAGGATTGTAGTTTGTGTTTTCATGATCCTTTTTGCGAATGCACTTTTCCGTGAGTACTTTTGTGCATGCTTTTGTACACTTACTTATGTGCGTATCTTTCTAGCGAGAGTTTTTTGTGCACGTTTCTTGATGCGCATTCATGTCCTCGAACTGAAGTACCTATTTTCATGATCGCTTTTGGAATCTAATTTTGACCATGTTCGAGTCCAAATTTGGATTTTTCACGTTAGACAGGAATTGTAGCCAGCTGAAATAGCTTTCTAATGCCGCCGGAACCAGTTGATTTGGACTCCGGATGAGAAAGTTATGCTCGACTTCGTGGACGTACACTACCAAAGATTTTG
Source organism: Erythranthe guttata (assembly GCF_000504015.1). Next base: position 503,359 of record NW_012194896.1, on the reverse strand, counting down.
AGGGAGACTCTCTTCTAATTTGATTTATTTTCCTAATTGCAACTCTTTTCTTTCTCTTTGATCATTTTTGCTTCCTGGACAACTAATTTTCGATTTGTACCTATAAGATACCAAATCCACCAATTCAAACAGAAAATAAATTAATCCAAAAAAAAATACACGTAAACGTAAACGTAGAGTTTTATTTCTACTCTCCACTGTATCATTTTTATCTAGTGTTTTTGCTGTTGTTTGTTGATGCGTATTAAAGTGCAAGTATTGAAGTTCGTGTTTTTAAGAACGTTGTTGCGAATGCACTTTTGCTCATGTTTTTTGATATGATCCTAACTAAATCCAACACGAAGAATTGGAAGACAAGGCAGAGAGAAATTCGTTGGACAAGTCGAATTCCATGCATCCAAGATTCTCGCCTATCTCTGGCAGTTTTACCGTTCGAGTTGTAACTCTCTCATCAGAAGTCCAATTAAGGTGATTCGAAATGCTACGGAAAGCCAACTTAAAGATCTAAAACTTTGCTTTTTTGATCCCAGAGAGATTCAGAGTGGACAAGGTTAGAAATCGAGCTTGAAGTGAAGACACGTGCACAGCCAAATGTCTACTCGAGTTATGAAGAATGTTCGTGTCGTCGACTTGATATTTGGAGTTTAGATTTTATTAAATTACGTTTTTATATTAGGTTTATATTTATATTATTTTAGAGTTAGTTATGGCTAGGATTTTCTTATTTATTAGTTTCCTTATTATAGATTAGGTAAGAGTCCTTTTCCTTGTGAAAATGGAGTCTTTTTAGATCTTATAAATATGTAGCCAATTTGGCTGATTTTAATGGACGAATTTTGATGATTTAAATGGATTTTATTCTCTTTGGTTCTTTAAGAATTGTTCGAACATTTCGGTGGATTCCGTTTGTTCACCCCGACTTATCAATCGATCTTCCGCAATCGATTGTGGCGTCTTCGCATACCAAGGTTCTTGCCTCTTTATAGGCAATGGGTCGAGGTTCCACCCCCTTTTGATTCCTTCTTTGTACGGTCCAGGATTTGATATACGAAGTATTGATATCGGGTCTCGTCACGATGTTGGCGTGGTTCGTATCATTTGGTATCAGAGCCATCTTCCTAAGAAGGTTTCGCCTATCCTTTATCTTTATTTTTGAGTCAGTCTTTGTTTTTGTGTCTTCGTTTTGTTTTTTCGTTTCGTGTCTATAGTTGTTGAGTCTTCTAGTCTTTCGTTTTGTCTATTTAGAGTCCATAAACCAATAAAAAAAAATTCGAAATTTATTTTTTGTTTGAAGTTTCTTAGAGTCTAAGTTTTTTTTGTCTAGAGTCCAAAACAAAAAAACATAATCGAAAAAAAAGGAAAAAAGAAAAACGAAAGAACGAGTGAGATTTGTTATTCGTTAATCTCGTGAACTCTATTAAGTTTCTTTCTTGTGGTGTCAACATTATAACTTTGGTTCGTGGTTCTATATAGCCATTGGGTCAAGTTGGTTGTTCCATACTTTTGGTTTGCGTTTCTATATAAACGTTAGGTCGGAGTGTTACCAAGGAAAATTTAATATTGTTTATTGGATGGGGAATTTCATTATTATTTGTTCGTTAAAAAAAAAAAAAAAAAAAAAAAGAGAAGTTCCAAATACAACGAAGAACTGTCAGCCTCATGGATTCGCTTTCAATACTACAGGCTCATTCAAAGGAATCGAATTCGAGGACGAATTCTTTTGAAGAAAGGGAGTATGATATGATCCTAACTAAATCCAACACGAAGAATTGGAAGACAAGGCAGAGAGAAATTCGTTGGACAAGTCAAATTCCATGCATCCAAGATTCTCGCCTATCTCTGGCAGTTTTAACGTTGGAGTTGTAACTCTCTCATTAGAAGTCTAATTAAGGTGATTCGAAATGCTACGGAAAGCCAACTAAAGATCTAAAACTTTGCTTTTTTGATCCCAGAGAGATTCAGAGTGGACAAGGTTAGAAATCGAGCTTGAAGTGAAGACACGTGCACAGCCAAATGTCTACTCGAGTTATGAAGAATGTTCGTGTCGTCGACTTGATATTTGGAGTTTAGATTTTATTAAATTACGTTTTTATATTAGGTTTATATTTATATTATTTTAGAGTTAGTTATGGCTAGGATTTTCTTATTTATTAGTTTCCTTATTATAGATTAGGTAAGAGTCCTTTTCCTTGTGAAAAAGGAGTCTTTTTAGATCTTATAAATATGTAGCCAATTTGGCTGATTTTAATGGACGAATTTTGATGATTTAAATGGATTTTATTCTCTTTGGTTCTTTAAGAACTGTTCGAACATTTCGGTGGATTCCGTTTGTTCACCCCGACTTATCAATCGATCTTCCGCAATCGATTGTGGCGTCTTCGCATACCAAGGTTCTTGCCTCTTTATAGGCAATGGGTCGAGGTTCCACCCCCTTTTGATTCCTTCTTTGGACGGTCCAGGATTTGATATACGAAGTATTGATATCGGGTCTCGTCACGATGTTGGCGTGGTTCGTATCATTTGGTATCAGAGCCATCTTCCTAAGAAGGTTTCGCCTATCCTTTATCTTTATTTTTGAGTCAGTCTTTGTTTTTGGTTTTTTCGTTTTGTTTTTTCGTTTCGTGTCTATTGTTGTTGAGTCTTCTAGTTTTTCGTTTTGTCTATTTAGAGTCCATAAACCAATAAAAAAAAATTCGAAATTTATTTTTTGTTTGAAGTTTCTTAGAGTCTAAGTTTTTTTTGTCTAGAGTCCAAAACAAAAAAACATAATCGAAAAAAAAGGAAAAAAGAAAAACGAAAGAACGAGTGAGATTTGTTATTCGTTAATCTCATGAACTCTATTAAGTTTCTTTCTTGTGGCGTCAACATTATAACTTTGGTTCGTGGTTCTATATAGCCATTGGGTCAAGTTGGTTGTTCTATACTTTTGGTTTGCGTTTCTATATAAACGTTAGGTCGGAGTGCTACTAAGGAAAATTTAATATTGTTTATTGGATGGGGAATTTCATTATTATTTGTTCGTTAAAAAAAAAAAAAAAAAAAAAAAAGAGAAGTTCTAAATACAACGAAGAACTGTCAGCCTCATGGATTCGCTTTCAATACTACAGGCTCATTCAAATGAATCGAATTCGAGGACGAATTCTTTTGAAGAAAGGGAGTATGATATGATCCTAACTAAATCCAACACGAAGAATTGGAAGACAAGGCAGAGAGAAATTCGTTGGACAAGTCGAATTCCATGCATCCAAGATTCTCGCCTATCTCTGGCAGTTTTACCGTTCGAGTTGTAACTCTCTCATCAGAAGTCCAATTAAGGTGATTCGAAATGCTACGGAAATCCAACTTAAAGATCTAAAACTTTGCTTTTTTGATCCCAGAGAGATTCAGAGTGGACAAGGTTAGAAATCGAGCTTGAAGTGAAGACACGTGCACAGCCAAATGTCTACTCGAGTTATGAAGAATGTTCGTGTCGTCGACTTGATATTTGGAGTTTAGATTTTATTAAATTACGTTTTTATATTAGGTTTATATTTATATTATTTTAGAGTTAGTTATGGCTCGGATTTTCTTATTTATTAGTTTCCTTATTATAGATTAGGTAAAAGTCCTTTTCCTTGTAAAAAAGGAGTCTTTTTAGATCTTATAAATATGTAGCCAATTTGGCTGATTTTAATGGACGAATTTTGATGATTTAAATGGATTTTATTCTCTTTGGTTCTTTAAGAACTGTTCGAACATTTCGGTGGATTCCGTTTGTTCACCCCGACTTATCAATCGATCTTCCGCAATCGATTGTGGCGTCTTCGCATACCAAGGTTTTTGCCTCTTTATAGGCAATGGGTCGAGGTTCCACCCCCTTTTGATTCCTTCTTTGGACGGTCCAGGATTTGATATACGAAGTATTGATATCGGGTCTCGTCACGATGTTGGCGTGGTTCGTATCATTTCGTATCAGAGCCATCTTCCTAAGAAGGTTTCGCCTATCCTTTATCTTTATTTTTGAGTCAGTCTTTGTTTTTGGTTTTTTCGTTTTGTTTTTTCGTTTCGTGTCTATTGTTGTTGAGTCTTCTAGTTTTTCGTTTTGTCTATTTAGAGTCCATAAACCAATAAAAAAAAATTCGAAATTTATTTTTTGTTTGAAGTTTCTTAGAGTCTAAGTTTTTTTTGTCTAGAGTCCAAAACAAAAAAACATAATCGAAAAAAAAGGAAAAAAGAAAAACGAAAGAACGAGTGAGATTTGTTATTCGTTAATCTCATGAACTCTATTAAGTTTCTTTCTTGTGGCGTCAACATTATAACTTTGGTTCGTGGTTCTATATAGCCATTGGGTCAAGTTGGTTGTTCTATACTTTTGGTTTGCGTTTCTATATAAACGTTAGGTCGGAGTGCTACTAAGGAAAATTTAATATTGTTTATTGGATGGGGAATTTCATTATTATTTGTTCGTTAAAAAAAAAAAAAAAAAAAAAAAAAGAGAAGTTCCAAATACAACGAAGAACTGTCAGCCTCATGGATTCGCTTTCAATACTACAGGCTCATTCAAAGGAATCGAATTCGAGGACGAATTCTTTTGAAGAAAGGGAGTATGATATGATCCTAACTAAATCCAACACGAAGAATTGGAAGACAAGGCAGAGAGAAATTCGTTGGACAAGTCGAATTCCATGCATCCAAGATTCTCGCCTATCTCTGGCAGTTTTACCGTTCGAGTTGTAACTCTCTCATCAGAAGTCCAATTAAGGTGATTCGAAATGCTACGGAAATCCAACTTAAAGATCTAAAACTTTGCTTTTTTGATCCCAGAGAGATTCAGAGTGGACAAGGTTAGAAATCGAGCTTGAAGTGAAGACACGTGCACAGCCAAATGTCTACTCGAGTTATGAAGAATGTTCGTGTCGTCGACTTGATATTTGGAGTTTAGATTTTATTAAATTACGTTTTTATATTAGGTTTATATTTATATTATTTTAGAGTTAGTTATGGCTCGGATTTTCTTATTTATTAGTTTCCTTATTATAGATTAGGTAAAAGTCCTTTTCCTTGTAAAAAAGGAGTCTTTTTAGATCTTATAAATATGTAGCCAATTTGGCTGATTTTAATGGACGAATTTTGATGATTTAAATGGATTTTATTCTCTTTGGTTCTTTAAGAACTGTTCGAACATTTCGGTGGATTCCGTTTGTTCACCCCGACTTATCAATCGATCTTCCGCAATCGATTGTGGCGTCTTCGCATACCAAGGTTCTTGCCTCTTTATAGGCAATGGGTCGAGGTTCCACCCCCTTTTGATTCCTTCTTTGGACGGTCCAGGATTTGATATACGAAGTATTGATATCGGGTCTCGTCACGATGTTGGCGTGGTTCGTATCATTTCGTATCAGAGCCATCTTCCTAAGAAGGTTTCGCCTATCCTTTATCTTTATTTTTGAGTCAGTCTTTGTTTTTGGTTTTTTCGTTTTGTTTTTTCGTTTCGTGTCTATTGTTGTTGAGTCTTCTAGTTTTTCGTTTTGTCTATTTAGAGTCCATAAACCAATAAAAAAAAATTCGAAATTTATTTTTTGTTTGAAGTTTCTTAGAGTCTAAGTTTTTTTTGTCTAGAGTCCAAAACAAAAAAACATAATCGAAAAAAAAGGAAAAAAGAAAAACGAAAGAACGAGTGAGATTTGTTATTCGTTAATCTCATGAACTCTATTAAGTTTCTTTCTTGTGGCGTCAACATTATAACTTTGGTTCGTGGTTCTATATAGCCATTGGGTCAAGTTGGTTGTTCTATACTTTTGGTTTGCGTTTCTATATAAACGTTAGGTCGGAGTGCTACTAAGGAAAATTTAATATTGTTTATTGGATGGGGAATTTCATTATTATTTGTTCGTTAAAAAAAAAAAAAAAAAAAAAAAAAAAGAGAAGTTCCAAATACAACGAAGAACTGTCAGCCTCATGGATTCGCTTTCAATACTACAGGCTCATTCAAATGAATCGAATTCGAGGACGAATTCTTTTGAAGAAAGGGAGTATGATATGATCCTAACTAAATCCAACACGAAGAATTGGAAGACAAGGCAGAGAGAAATTCGTTGGACAAGTCGAATTCCATGCATCCAAGATTCTCGCCTATCTCTGGCAGTTTTACCGTTCGAGTTGTAACTCTCTCATCAGAAGTCCAATTAAGGTGATTCGAAATGCTACGGAAATCCAACTTAAAGATCTAAAACTTTGCTTTTTTGATCCCAGAGAGATTCAGAGTGGACAAGGTTAGAAATCGAGCTTGAAGTGAAGACACGTGCACAGCCAAATGTCTACTCGAGTTATGAAGAATGTTCGTGTCGTCGACTTGATATTTGGAGTTTAGATTTTATTAAATTACGTTTTTATATTAGGTTTATATTTATATTATTTTAGAGTTAGTTATGGCTCGGATTTTCTTATTTATTAGTTTCCTTATTATAGATTAGGTAAAAGTCCCTTTCCTTGTAAAAAAGGAGTCTTTTTAGATCTTATAAATATGTAGCCAATTTGGCTGATTTTAATGGACGAATTTTGATGATTTAAATGGATTTTATTCTCTTTGGTTCTTTAAGAACTGTTCGAACATTTCGGTGGATTCCGTTTGTTCACCCCGACTTATCAATCGATCTTCCGCAATCGATTGTGGCGTCTTCGCATACCAAGGTTTTTGCCTCTTTATAGGCAATGGGTCGAGGTTCCACCCCCTTTTGATTCCTTCTTTGGACGGTCCAGGATTTGATATACGAAGTATTGATATCGGGTCTCGTCACGATGTTGGCGTGGTTCGTATCATTTCGTATCAGAGCCATCTTCCTAAGAAGGTTTCGCCTATCCTTTATCTTTATTTTTGAGTCAGTCTTTGTTTTTGGTTTTTTCGTTTTGTTTTTTCGTTTCGTGTCTATTGTTGTTGAGTCTTCTAGTTTTTCGTTTTGTCTATTTAGAGTCCATAAACTAATAAAAAAAAATTCGAAATTTATTTTTTGTTTGAAGTTTCTTAGAGTCTAAGTTTTTTTTGTCTAGAGTCCAAAACAAAAAAACATAATCGAAAAAAAAGGAAAAAAGAAAAACGAAAGAACGAGTGAGATTTGTTATTCGTTAATCTCATGAACTCTATTAAGTTTCTTTCTTGTGGCGTCAACATTATAACTTTGGTTCGTGGTTCTATATAGCCATTGGGTCAAGTTGGTTGTTCTATACTTTTGGTTTGCGTTTCTATATAAACGTTAGGTCGGAGTGCTACTAAGGAAAATTTAATATTGTTTATTGGATGGGGAATTTCATTATTATTTGTTCGTTAAAAAAAAAAAAAAAAAAAAAAAAAAAAAAGAGAAGTTCCAAATACAACGAAGAACTGTCAGCCTCACGGATTCGCTTTCAATACTACAGGCTCATTCAAAGGAATCGAATTCGAGGACGAATTCTTTTGAAGAAAGGGAGTATGATATGATCCTAACTAAATCCAACACGAAGAATTGGAAGACAAGGCAGAGAGAAATTCGTTGGACAAGTCGAATTCCATGCATCCAAGATTCTCGCCTATCTCTGGCAGTTTTACCGTTCGAGTTGTAACTCTCTCATCAGAAGTCCAATTAAGGTGATTCGAAATGCTACGGAAATCCAACTTAAAGATCTAAAACTTTGCTTTTTAGATCCCAGAGAGATTCAGAGTGGACAAGGTTAGAAATCGAGCTTGAAGTGAAGACACGTGCACAGCCAAATGTCTACTCGAGTTATGAAGAATGTTCGTGTCGTCGACTTGATATTTGGAGTTTAGATTTTATTAAATTACGTTTTTATATTAGGTTTATATTTATATTATTTTAGAGTTAGTTATGGCTCGGATTTTCTTATTTATTAGTTTCCTTATTATAGATTAGGTAAAAGTCCTTTTCCTTGTAAAAAAGGAGTCTTTTTAGATCTTATAAATATGTAGCCAATTTGGCTGATTTTAATGGACGAATTTTGATGATTTAAATGGATTTTATTCTCTTTGGTTCTTTAAGAACTGTTCGAACATTTCGGTGGATTCCGTTTGTTCACCCCGACTTATCAATCGATCTTCCGCAATCGATTGTGGCGTCTTCGCATACCAAGGTTCTTGCCTCTTTATAGGCAATGGGTCGAGGTTCCACCCCCTTTTGATTCCTTCTTTGGACGGTCCAGGATTTGATATACGAAGTATTGATATCGGGTCTCGTCACGATGTTGGCGTGGTTCGTATCATTTCGTATCAGAGCCATCTTCCTAAGAAGGTTTCGCCTATCCTTTATCATTATTTTTGAGTCAGTCTTTGTTTTTGGTTTTTTCGTTTTGTTTTTTCGTTTCGTGTCTATTGTTGTTGAGTCTTCTAGTTTTTCGTTTTGTCTATTTAGAGTCCATAAACTAATAAAAAAAAATTCGAAATTTATTTTTTGTTTGAAGTTTCTTAGAGTCTAAGTTTTTTTTGTCTAGAGTCCAAAACAAAAAAACATAATCGAAAAAAAAGGAAAAAAGAAAAACGAAAGAACGAGTGAGATTTGTTATTCGTTAATCTCATGAACTCTATTAAGTTTCTTTCTTGTGGCGTCAACATTATAACTTTGGTTCGTGGTTCTATATAGCCATTGGGTCAAGTTGGTTGTTCTATACTTTTGGTTTGCGTTTCTATATAAACGTTAGGTCGGAGTGCTACTAAGGAAAATTTAATATTGTTTATTGGATGGGGAATTTCATTATTATTTGTTCGTTAAAAAAAAAAAAAAAAAAAAAAAAAAAGAGAAGTTCCAAATACAACGAAGAACTGTCAGCCTCATGGATTCGCTTTCAATACTACAGGCTCATTCAAAGGAATCGAATTCGAGGACGAATTCTTTTGAAGAAAGGGAGTATGATATGATCCTAACTAAATCCAACACGAAGAATTGGAAGACAAGGCAGAGAGAAATTCGTTGGACAAGTCGAATTCCATGCATCCAAGATTCTCGCCTATCTCTGGCAGTTTTACCGTTCGAGTTGTAACTCTCTCATCAGAAGTCCAATTAAGGTGATTCGAAATGCTACGGAAATCCAACTTAAAGATCTAAAACTTTGCTTTTTTGATCCCAGAGAGATTCAGAGTGGACAAGGTTAGAAATCGAGCTTGAAGTGAAGACACGTGCACAGCCAAATGTCTACTCGAGTTATGAAGAATGTTCGTGTCGTCGACTTGATATTTGGAGTTTAGATTTTATTAAATTACGTTTTTATATTAGGTTTATATTTATATTATTTTAGAGTTAGTTATGGCTCGGATTTTCTTATTTATTAGTTTCCTTATTATAGATTAGGTAAAAGTCCTTTTCCTTGTAAAAAAGGAGTCTTTTTAGATCTTATAAATATGTAGCCAATTTGGCTGATTTTAATGGACGAATTTTGATGATTTAAATGGATTTTATTCTCTTTGGTTCTTTAAGAACTGTTCGAACATTTCGGTGGATTCCGTTTGTTCACCCCGACTTATCAATCGATCTTCCGCAATCGATTGTGGCGTCTTCGCATACCAAGGTTCTTGCCTCTTTATAGGCAATGGGTCGAGGTTCCACCCCCTTTTGATTCCTTCTTTGGACGGTCCAGGATTTGATATACGAAGTATTGATATCGGGTCTCGTCACGATGTTGGCGTGGTTCGTATCATTTCGTATCAGAGCCATCTTCCTAAGAAGGTTTCGCCTATCCTTTATCTTTATTTTTGAGTCAGTCTTTGTTTTTGGTTTTTTCGTTTTGTTTTTTCGTTTCGTGTCTATTGTTGTTGAGTCTTCTAGTTTTTCGTTTTGTCTATTTAGAGTCCATAAACCAATAAAAAAAAATTTGAAATTTATTTTTTGTTTGAAGTTTCTTAGAGTCTAAGTTTTTTTTGTCTAGAGTCCAAAACAAAAAAACATAATCGAAAAAAAAGGAAAAAAGAAAAACGAAAGAACGAGTGAGATTTGTTATTCGTTAATCTCATGAACTCTATTAAGTTTCTTTCTTGTGGCGTCAACATTATAACTTTGGTTCGTGGTTCTATATAGCCATTGGGTCAAGTTGGTTGTTCTATACTTTTGGTTTGCGTTTCTATATAAACGTTAGGTCGGAGTGCTACTAAGGAAAATTTAATATTGTTTATTGGATGGGGAATTTCATTATTATTTGTTCGTTAAAAAAAAAAAAAAAAAAAAAAAAGAGAAGTTCCAAATACAACGAAGAACTGTCAGCCTCATGGATTCGCTTTCAATACTACAGGCTCATTCAAAGGAATCGAATTCGAGGACGAATTCTTTTGAAGAAAGGGAGTATGATATGATCCTAACTAAATCCAACACGAAGAATTGGAAGACAAGGCAGAGAGAAATTCGTTGGACAAGTCGAATTCCATGCATCCAAGATTCTCGCCTATCTCTGGCAGTTTTACCGTTCGAGTTGTAACTCTCTCATCAGAAGTCCAATTAAGGTGATTCGAAATGCTACGGAAATCCAACTTAAAGATCTAAAACTTTGCTGTTTTGATCCCAGAGAGATTCAGAGTGGACAAGGTTAGAAATCGAGCTTGAAGTGAAGACACGTGCACAGCCAAATGTCTACTCGAGTTATGAAGAATGTTCGTGTCGTCGACTTGATATTTGGAGTTTAGATTTTATTAAATTACGTTTTTATATTAGGTTTATATTTATATTATTTTAGAGTTAGTTATGGCTCGGATTTTCTTATTTATTAGTTTCCTTATTATAGATTAGGTAAAAGTCCTTTTCCTTGTAAAAAAGGAGTCTTTTTAGATCTTATAAATATGTAGCCAATTTGGCTGATTTTAATGGACGAATTTTGATGATTTAAATGGATTTTATTCTCTTTGGTTCTTTAAGAACTGTTCGAACATTTCGGTGGATTCCGTTTGTTCACCCCGACTTATCAATCGATCTTCCGCAATCGATTGTGGCGTCTTCGCATACCAAGGTTCTTGCCTCTTTATAGGCAATGGGTCGAGGTTCCACCCCCTTTTGATTCCTTCTTTGGACGGTCCAGGATTTGATATACGAAGTATTGATATCGGGTCTCGTCACGATGTTGGCGTGGTTCGTATCATTTTACATTTACGTTTGTGCATGTCCATTTGAGCGAGTGTGCTTGTGCATGTTTGTTGATTTGTATTAATGTCCTAGGATTGTAGTTTGTGTTTTCATGATCTATAGGAAGAATAGAATAGGAGAAAGAGAGAAATAATAATACGTAATAGAATAGAAACCCCCATTATGTTATGGGTTGATTACATAGAATATATATAGAGAAATATTGCAAGGTAATAGAGTTTGACTAGGTAACTAAATCCTAACTAATCTAGGTAACCGAATCATACTAGAATCCTAATATTACAAGACTTCCATAATATAATATTCTCTAACACGCCCTTGCAGTCGAAACGTGACGAACGTGAAGACTGGACATTCACTTGCTAGCACGATCCCGCAGTCGGAACGAATAAACTTCAAAACGAGTAAACTTCAAACATGAAGACTGGAAACTTCAAACGTGAAGATTGGACAGAAACCGCGAAACACATCGCTAGAGAATTCCTCTGTTGAAATATCTGCCAAATTTTAAAAAAAATAATACTAATAATAATAATAAACGGTAAAGAGAAAAATAATTTTTTTTTTTTTTAATCGAGATAGAGAGAAGAGATGAGATAGGGGTCGCCGGCCATGGAGAAGAAGAGAGGCAGCGGCTAGGTTTTAGGCCATGGAGAAGAAGAAGAAGAAAAAGATAGAGAAAAGTAGATACACCACCGAGAGAGGGAGAAAATTCGGTTTGGTGGTCGCCGGCCATTGAAAAGAAGAGAAGCGGCGGCTAGGTTTTAGGCCATGGAGAAGAAGAAGAAGAAGATAGAAAAAGATAGAGAAGCACCACCGGGGGAGGAAGAAAATTCGGGTGGTGTTCATAAAAAGATAGATAGAAAAGAAAAAAAATAAATATTAGAGTACCACCACCGGGGGAGGGAGAAAATTGGGTGGTCACCACCATGGAGAAGAAAGACGGCTAGGTTTTCACCGCCATGGAGAAGAAAGGCGGCTAGGTTAAAAAAACCTAAACCTGGTGCTCTGATACCATATAGGAAGAATAGAAGAGGAGAAGGAGAAAAATAATAATACGTAATGGAATAGAAACCCCCATTATGTTATGGGTTGATTACATAGAATATATATAGAGAAATATTGCAAGGTAATAGAGTTTGACTAGGTAACTAAATCCTAACTAATCTAGGTAACCGAATCATACTAGAATCCTAATATTACAAGACTTCCATAATATAATATTCTCTAACATGATCCTTTTTGTGAATGCACTTTTGCGTGTGTACTTTTGTGCATTCTTTTGTACACTTACTTATGTGCATATCTTTCTAGCGAGAGTTTTTGTGCACGTTTATTGATGCGCATTCATGTCCTCGAATTGTAGTACGTATTTTCATGATCGCTTTTGGAATCCAATTTTGACCATGTTCGAGTCCGAATTTGGATTTTTCATGTTACACAGGAATTGTAGCCAGCTGAAATAGCTTTCTAATGCCGCCGGAACCAGTTGATTTGGAGTTCGTATGAGAAATTTATGCTCGACTTCGTGGACGTACACTACCAAAGATTTTGAGGGATTCTCTCTTCTAATTTGATTTTATTTTCCTAATTGCAACTCTTTTCTTTCTCTTTGATCATTTTTGCTTCCTGGACACCTAATTTTCGATTTGTACCTATAAGATACCAAATCCACCAATTCAAACAGAAAATAAATTAATCCAAAAAAAAAATACTCGTAAACGTAAACGTAGAGTTTTATTTCTACACTCCACTGTATCATTTTTATCTAGTGTTTTTGCTGTTGTTTGTTGATGCGTACTAAAGTCCTAGTATTGTAGTTCGTGTTTTTAAGAACGTTGTTGCGAATGCACTTTTGCGCATGTTTTTTTACATGTACGTTTGTGCATGTCCATTTGAGCGAGTGTGCTTGTGCATGTTTGTTGATTTGTATTAATGTCCTAGGATTGTGGTTTGTGTTTTCATGATCCTTTTTGCGAATGCACTTCTGCATGAGTACTTTTGTGCATGCTTTTGTACACTTACTTATGTGCGTATCTTTCTAGCGAGAGTTTTTGTGCACGTTTCTTGATGCGCATTCATGTCCTCGAACTGTAGTACGTATTTTCATGATCGCTTTTGGAATCCAATTTTGACCATGTTCGAGTCCGAATTTGGATTTTTCACATTTAACAGGAATTGTAGCTAGCTGAAATAGGTTTCTAATGCAGCCGGAACCAACTGATTTGGAGTCCGGATGAGAAAGTTATGCTCGACTTCGTGGACGTACACTACCAAAGATGTTGAGGGATTCTCTCTTCTAATTTGATTTTATTTTCCTAATTGCAATTCTTTTCTTTCTCTTTGATCATTTTTGCTTCCTGGACACCCCTTTTTTCGATTTGTACCTATAAGATGCAAAATCCACCAATTAGAACAGAAAATAAATTAATTCAAAAAAAAAATCCACGTAAACGTAAACGTAGAGTTTTATTTCTACACTCCACTGTATCATTTTTATCTAGTGTTTTTGTTGTTGTTTGTGGATGCGTATTAAAGTCCTAGTATTGAAGTTCGTGTTTTTAAGAACGTTGTTGCGAATGCACTTTTGCTCATGTTTTTTTACATGTACGTTTGTGCATGTCCATTTGAGCGAGTGTGCTTGTGCATGTTTGTTGATTTGTATTAATGTCTTAGGATTGTAGTTTGTGTTTTCATGATCCTTTTTGCGAATGCAGTTTGGCGTGAGTACTTTTGTGCATGCTTTTGTACACTTACTTATGTGCGTATCTTTCTAGCGAGAGTTTTTTGTGCACGTTTCTTGATGCGCATTCATGTCCTCGAACTGTAGTACGTATTTTCATGATCACTTTTGGAATCTAATTTTGACCATGTTCGAGTCCGAATTTGGAGTTTTCACGTTAGACAGTAATTGCAGCAAGCTGAAATAGCTTTCTAATGCCGTCGGAACCAGTTGATTTGGAGTCCGGATGAGGAAGTTATGCTCGACTTCGTGGACGTACACTACCAAAGATTTTGAGGGATTCTCTCTTCTAATTTGATTTTATTTTCCTAATTGCAACTCTTTTGTTTCTCTTTGATCATTTTGGCTTCGTGGATACCTAATTTTCGATTTGTACCTATAAGATACCAAATCCACCAATTCAAACAAAAAATAAATTAATCCAAAAAAAAAAATACGCGTAAACGTAAACGTAGAGTTTTATTTCTACACTCCACTGTATCATTTTTATCTAGTGTTTTTGTTGTTGTTTAATGATGCGTATCAAAGTCCTAGTATTGAAGTTCGTGTTTTTAAGAACGTTGTTGCGAATGCACTTTTGCTCATGTTTCTTTACATGTACGTTTGTGCATGTCCATTTGAGCGAGTGTGCTTGTGCATGTTTGTTGATTTGTATTAATGTCCTAGGATTGTAGTTTGTGTTTTCATGATCCTTTTTGCGAATGCACTTTTGCGTGAGTACTTTTGTGCATGCTTTTGTACACTTACTTATGTGCGTATCTTTCTAGCGAGAGTTTTTTGTGCACGTTTCTTGATGCGCATTCATGTCCTCGAACTGTAGTACGTATTTTCATGATCGCTTTTGGAATCTAATTTTGACCATGTTCGAGTCCGAATTTGGAGTTTTCACGTTAGACAGTAATTGTAGCCAGCTGAAATAGCTTTCTAATGCCGCCAGAACCAGTTGATTTGGAGTCCGGATGAGAAAGTTATGCTCGACTTCGTGGACGTACACTACCAAAGATTTTGAGGGATTCTCTCTTCTAATTTGATTTTATTTTCCTAATTGCAACTCTTTTCTTTCTCTTTGATCATTTTTGCTTTCTGGACACCGAATTTTCGATTTGTACCTATAAGATACCAAATCCACCAATTCAAACAAAAAATAAATTAATCCAAAAAAAAAAATACACGTAAACGTAAACGTAGAGTTTTATTTCTACACTCCACTGTATCATTTTTATCTAGTGTTTTTGTTGTTGTTTGTGGATGCGTATTAAAGTCCTAGTATTGAAGTTCGTGTTTTTAAGAAGGTTGTTGCGAATGCACTTTTTCTCATGTTTTTTTATATGTACGTTTGTGCATGTCCATTTGAGCGAGTGTGCTTGTGCATGTTTGTTGATTTGTATTAAAGTCCTAGGATTGTAGTTTGTGTTTTCATGATCCTTTTTGCGAATGCAGTTTTGCGTGAGTACTTTTGTGCATGCTTTTGTACACTTACTTATGTGCATATCTTTCTAGCGAGAGTTTTTTGTGCACGTTTCTTGATGCGCATTCATTTCCTCGAACGGTAGTATGTATTTTCATGATCGCTTTTGGAATCTAATCTTGACCATGTTCGAGTCCCAATTTAGAGTTTTCACGTTAGACAGGAATTGTAGCCAGCTGAAATAGCTTTCTAATGCCGCCGGAACCAGTTGATTTGGAGTCCGGATGAGAAAGTTATGCTCGACTTCGTGGACGTACACTACCAAAGATTTTGAGGGATTCTCTCTTCTAATTTGATTTTATTTTCCTAATTGCAACTCTTTTCTTTCTCTTTGATCATTTTTGCTTCCTGGACACCTAATTTTCGATTTGTACCTATAAGATACAAAATCTACAAATTCAAACAGAAAATAAATTAATCCAAAAAAAAATCCACTTAAACGTAAACGTAGAGTTTTATTTCTACACTCCACTGTATCTATTTGATCTAGTGTTTTTGCTGTTGTTTGTTGATGCGTATTAAAGTCCTAGTATTGTAGTTCGTGTTTTTAAGAATGTTGTTGCGAATGCACTTTTGCGCATGTTTTTTTACATGTACGTTTGTGCATGTCCATTTGAGCGAGTGTACTTGTGCATGTTTGTTGATTTGTATTAATGTCCTAGGATTGTAGTTTGTGTTTTCATGATCCGTTTTGCGAATGCACTTTTGCATGAGTACTTTTGTGCATGCTTTTGTACACTTACTTATGTGCGTATCTTTCTAGCGAGAGTTTTTTGTGCACGTTTCTTGATGCGCATTCATGTCCTCGAACTGTAGTACGTATTTTCATGATCGCTTTTGGAATCTAATTTTGACCATGTTCGAGTCCGAATTTGGAGTTTTCACGTTAGACAGGAATTGTAGCCAGCTGAAATAGCTTTCTAATGCCGCCGGAACTAGTTGATTTGGAGTCCGGATGAGAAAGTTATGCTCGACTTCGTGGACGTACACTACCAAAGATTTTGAGGGATTCTCTCTTCTAATTTGATTTTATTTTCCTAATTGCAACTCTTTTCTTTCTCTTTGATCATTTTTGCTTCCAGGACACCTAATTTTCGATTTGTACCTATAAGATACAAAATCCACCAATTCAAACAGAAAATAAATTAATCCAAAAAAAAAATCCACTTAAACGTAAACGTAGAGTTTTATTTCTAAACTCCACTGTATCTATTTGATCTAGTGTTTTTGCTGTTGTTTGTTGATGCGTATTAAAGTCCTAGTATTGTAGTTCGTGTTTTTAAGAACGTTGTTGCGAATGCACTTTTGCGCATGTTTTTTTACATGTACGTTTGTGCATGTCCATTTGAGCGAGTGTGCTTGTGCATGTTTGTTGATTTGTATTAATATCCTAGGATTGTAGTTTGTGTTTTCATGATCCTTTTTGCGAATGCACTTTTGCGTGAGTACATTTGTGCATGCTTTTGTACACTTACTTATGTGCGTATCTTTCTAGCGAGATTTTTTTGTGCACGTTTCTTGATGCGCATTCATGTCCTCGAACTGTAGTACGTATTTTCATGATCGCTTTTGGAATCTAATTTTGACCATGTTCGAGTCCGAATTTTGAGTTTTCACGTTAGACAGTAATTGTAGCCAGCTGAAATAGCTTTCTAATGCCGCCGGAACCAGTTGATTTGGAGTCCGGATGAGAAAGTTATGCTCGACTTCGTGGACGTACACTACCAAAGATTTTGAGGGATTCTCTCTTCTAATTTGATTTTATTTTCCTAATTGCAACTCTTTTCTTTCTCTTTGATCATTTTTGCTTCCTGGACACCTAATTTTCGATTTGTACCTATAAGATACCAAATCCACCAATTCAAACAAAAAATAAATTAATCCAAAAAAAAAAAATACACGTAAACGTAAACGTAGAGTTTTATTTCTACACTCCACTGTATCATTTTTATCTAGTGTTTTTGTTGTTGTTTGTGGATGCGTATTAAAGACCTAGTATTGTAGTTCGTGTTTTTAAGAACGTTGTTGCGAATGCACTTTTGCTCATGTTTTTTTACATGTACGTTTGTGCATGTCCATTTGAGCGAGTGTGCTTGTGCATGTTTGTTGATTTGTATTAATGTCCTAGGATTGTAGTTTGTGTTTTCATGATCCTTTTTGCGAATGCAGTTTTGCGTGAGTACTTTTGTGCATGCTTTTGTACACTTACTTATGTGCGTATCTTTCTAGCGAGAGTTTTTTGTGCACGTTTCTTGATGCGCATTCATTTCCTCGAACGGTAGTATGTATTTTCATGATCGCTTTTGGAATCCAATTTTGACCATGTTCGAGTCCGAATTTGGAGTTTTCACGTTATACAGGAATTGTAGCCAGCTGAAATAGCTTTCTAATGCCGCCGGAACCATTTGATTTGGAGTCCGGATGAGAAAGTTATGCTCGACTTCGTGGACGTACACTACCAAAGATTTTGAGGGATTCTCTCTTCTTATTTGATTTTATTTTCCTAATTGCAACTCTTTTCTTTCTCTTTGATCATTTTTGCTTCCTGGACACCTAATTTTCGATTTGTACCTATAAGATACAAAATCCACCAATTCAAACAGAAAATAAATTAATCGAAAACAAAATCCACGTAAACGTAAACGTAGAGTTTTATTTCTACACTCCTCTGTATCATTTTTATCTAGTGTTTTTGCTATTGTTTGTTGATGCGTATTAAAGTCCTAGTATTGTAGTTCGTGTTTTTAAGAACGTTGTTGCGAATGCACTTTTGCGCATGTTTTTTTACATGTACGTTTGTGCATGTCCATTTGAGCGAGTGTGCTTGTGCATATTTGTTGATTTGTATTAATGTCCTAGGATTGTAGTTTGTGTTTTCATGATCCTTTTTGCGAATGCAGTTTTGCGTGAGTACTTTTGTGCATGCTTTTGTACACTTACTTATGTGCGTATCTTTCTAGCGAGTGTTTTTGTGCACGTTTCTTGATGCGCATTCATGTCCTCGAACTGTAGTACGTATTTTCATGATCGCTTTTGGAATCCAATTTTGACCATGTTCGAGTCCGTATTTGGATTTTTCACATTAGACAGGAATTGTAGCCAGCTGAAATAGCTTTCTAATGCCGCCGGAACCAGTTGATTTGGAGTCCGGATTAGAAAGTTATGCTCGACTTCGTGGACGTACACTACCAAAGATGTTGAGGGATTCTCTCTTCTAATTTGACTCTATTTTCCTAATTGCAACTCTTTTCTTTCTCTTTGATCATTTTTGCTTCCTGGACACCCCTATTTTCGATTTGTACCTATAAGATACAAAATCCACCAATTCAAACAGAAAATAAATTAATCCAAAAAAAAAAAATCCACGTAAACGTAAACGTAGATTTTTATTTCTACACTCCACTGTATCTATTTTATCTAGTGTTTTTGTTGTTGTTTATTGATGCGTATTAAAGTCCTAGTATTGTAGTTCGTGTTTTTAAGAACGTTGTTGCGAATGCACTTTTGCGCATGTTTTTTTACATGTACGTTTGTGCATGTCCATTTGAGCGAGTGTGCTTGTGCATGTTTGTTGATTTGTAGTAATGTCCTAGGATTGTAGTTTGTGTTTTCATGATCCTTTTTGCGAATGCACTTTTGCGTGAGTACTTTTGTGCATGCTTTTGTACACTTACTTATGTGCGTATCTTTCTAGCGAGAGTTTTTTGTGCACGTTTCTTGATGCGCATTCATGTCCTCGAACTGTAGTACGTATTTTCATGATCGCTTTTGGAATCTAATTTTGACCATGTTCGAGTCCGAATTTGGAGTTTTCACGTTAGACAGGAATTGTAGCCAGCTGAAATAGCTTTCTAATGCCGCCGGAACCATTTGATTTGGAGTCCGGATGAGAAAGTTATGCTCGACTTCGTGGACGTACACTACCAATTATTTTGAAGAAAGAAAACTTGCATGACGATGGTTGAAGAAAGAAAACTTGCATGACGATTGTTGAAGAAAGTTTGCGTGCATTATTATGCGTAATATGATAGTTGCGGAAGAATGTAGTGAATATAGCGAAACACTTATATTTTTTATGATTTTCAATCTCCCACCAACTTTGACTACAATGGTTCGTCATCTATCCTACCTGTTCAGCTTTAGAGAGATTTTAATAATACGACATATGTTAGTTTTCTTAGTTAACATCAAAACCTGATAAATTAAGGAAAGCACAATGAAATAAGAAGGAGAATAGTAGCACACATGTGGGATAAACATGGCCGGCCCATGATTTTATTATATGTAAACTAATGTGAGTTAATGTATTTCAAGTTTTGATAGTTTTTCAGGTTTATATTATAATTCTTAAATTATATAGTTAAACATTACTTAAAATTGGGCCTATAATTAATATTTAGAAAATAAAACATATTAAAATTATGATAAACATTGAATCTATAGTTTTGGGACATATCTAGAGAAATGCCATGGGAGATGAATCCATTTTTTCACCATAAAAATATGATTTGGTGAAAACATGGTGAGATCGGTGGGAGATGCTCTTACAAAGAAAAATTGTTGATAGTAAAATAATATTTAGTAGTATATTTATGACTATATCTTTGTTGAGAGAAAATATTTGAAATCAATATTAGCATAATAGCATTTTACCTCTCTCTGGTTACAAGTTTTTGCAGATGACTCTGTTGTGGTTGATAGGAGTAGTTTTCGTTAGTTTTTCTGTCAAAATAATTATGCATGTCACGGGTCAAAATACCATGTTTTTGGAGATGACGTCCTTGTAGTTTGACACGTGCGGTTAAGTTTGATAGAAACACTAAGCTTTGTTTGGTAAGCTTTTGGGCTTACATTACCATTTTATTTTGGAGAAAGATGTTTTGGGAGAAGAATTTGGAAATAAAATAAAGTTTGTTTGTGTTTTGAGAGGAGACAATTTGTACCGTAGCAAGTCAAATCATGTCTGAAATGTGTTGGGAAAAGGTATTTTGGAAGAAGAATTTGAAAAATAAAGTGATTTTAGTTTGTATTTTAGTGAAGACAATTTTCACTGTAACGGTCAAATCAAGTTTGTTAGAGAGAGAAATATTTGAATTGTTTTTGGGAAAAGTTTTTGAAAATATTGTAGAAAGATAATTTTCATTTTGGGAAAAGTGTGAAAAGAATTCGAAAAGCTTACCAAACATAGCCTAACGGATCCTACCTCTATCAACCATAAGAGAGTTATGTGCTGATATTACGAGCACAAGGAGGTCATCTTCAAATGCTTATTATTGCATGAGATTTAAGTGCTATTTACTCTTAATATTATTCAGAATGATAAAATGTTAAAAGACGATATTGAGACTTTAAATGGTTTGATCTAATTAAAATACCATTTTTCATAATAATATGTACATATGTGATGATGCTAAAATATAGCTCACCTAGGGGATGTAGAAAACTAGCTGGGAGAGCAAAGCGGATCAGTAGCTTGATAACTTGATGATCCTGAGGTCCCTACAAAAATGAGCACACGTGAACTAAGCCGGGGGTTGATCCGGCGGAAACCCCTCCGACGCTCAAGTCAGATGTACGGATCGTAGAGATAGCTAAGAGAATAATCTTCGAGGTTGATTGTGAATGATTAGAACGTACCTTTACAAATGAGTAAAATACCTATTTATATCTCGGTGATTGGATTGGGCTTACTTTGTTGGGCCCAAGCCTTACTTTGAAGGTATTTGGGCTTTCGTGTAATGGGCCTAATTAGTAGATATATTTGAGGGCCCATTGGGCCGGCCCATTTAGGTATATCATTAAGCCCCCCAACTCTCGATTCGAGAAGGGGACTTGTGTAGAGGGGTCCGGGTCGTGTCGAGAGTTAATTGCGTCGTGGATTGAATAGTTTCCGTTGGCGGTGAATTTATTTCTTGATTTAAATAAGGGATAATTGTATTTATTTGGCAGCGAGGTATATATTTAAGGATTTTAAATATTATACCAGGGCCAGATAAATAGACTCCTTTTGCGGTGGAAAAATTTAAATTTCATCTCCTGCGTGATAAATATGGGTATGTACTTTTAACTCTAGGTATTTTTCTGTGCTATTTTTATCTTTAATTTTTTTTTGCTGTAGAGTAGAAATTTTTTGTTTCTTGATTTTTTCTCCGGGAAAATTATTACTTATGTCGAATCCCGGTAAGTCGAAATCCTTGCGAATTAAACTTCGAGATCCGGTAGAAGGGGGCGAGAAAACTTTTAGTTCCGTGGGCATGGAACGCGAAACGTTTGTAATACCGTGTGCAAAAATCGGATCTGCAGTAGTAGGTGCACGGACTATTGCGAAGGGGTGTAAAGTAGGTGGCTCGGAGACCGGAGTCGGCTCGAGCCGTGTAGCCGGGCAGCAAAATCAGTGGAGGGGCGCGCGCTTCAATGTACAGTCGGAGCCGAGTGAAGCCGCGGAGCCGACGGCTTGCACTCGGACCAAGGAGAGAAGGGAGAGAGAGAGCAGGCCACGTGGGCCTGCTGCTGTTCATGGCGCGTCGGGTTTGGGGGGACGCGCGCGCGGGAGTGGGACGTGTCCCGACGCGCGCGTGCGGGTTGGTGAAGGGGGCAGTGGTGACCCGCGCGCGCTGCCCAATGGAGGGGCGCGTGCGCGCGCGTCGGAGGAGAGTGGTGGTGTTGGTGACGCGCGCGGGCTGCCCTCTGAGGGCGCGCGTCCGCGCGCGCCGCTGGGAAGTGTTGTGGCGCGTGAGCGCGCGTCGGAAGGGGGGGTGAACGCGCGTGAGAGCGCGTCATCCGAGGGGACGCGCGCGCGTGAGGGCGCGTCCGGAGCTATTTTTCGGCGCGGTTTTTTCGATCAAGTCGGGCAACATGAGGAGCAAATTGAAGTCGAAGATAGTGTGAATGTTCGGAGTGCCGAGAGGCGAGAAATCATTGAATCTTGGAGTGACGATGTAGAAGCGAGTATTCACGTTAGTGAGCAAGTGGATGGAGTTGTGGCTAGTAGGCGTTATTCTCGACGTCAAATTGTGGATTTTGGGAGCGATAGTGACGATTCTAACCACGCCCCTTTGGCGAGTGATCATGCTGTGTCAAGTAGTGGAGTTGAGCCGACGGATGAGGAGGGGGAGGAAGATGATATTCCGTCTGGTGATGTTGAGGTTGATAAGAGGAGGCAAAAGAAAAAGAAGCCAATTAATTTGGACTTAGTTAATTTTGATAGTGTGTTGACGGAAGAGCATTTGCACTCTATTCGGCGTTTATCTGGAGCGCCGAGTAATGTCGAGTTGTTGTTGCCTCGGAAGGGCGATCGCTTGTATTCGCCACCCGATGGGTTTCATACGGTATTTTTGGGGTACTTGACGTGCACATCTCAGATTACACCGCATCCCACCTTGTTGAAGGTTTGTGAGGAATTCAAGATAGGGTACAGTCAGTTAACTCCGACTGCAGTTCTTATGTTCGAGACGTTTCACCGTAGGGTGTCTCTAGTGGGTTTGCCTATGACCGTGAGTTTGTTCAAGGCGTTATTTACGTTACATCGGCCCAATGAGACACCTTTCTTTTGTTTTCATCCTCGCGTTCCTTATCAATTCGTGAAGAGTGTGAAGTTATCTTTGGGGAAATGGAAGACCCATTTTTTTTATGTGAAGGCTCCCACTTTTGACGTTCCCGTAGTTTGGAATCCTACGTGCGGGAGTTTCACGATTACTGCGAATATGGCGAAAAAGGATTGAAGAGTCGGGATTGTGTGATGTGGAATTTGACCCGCGGGTTTTGATTCCAAAGGCGAAGGGTCAGCACCGTATATCTTTTTGTTGCCTTGACTTGTGTGTGTTTTTTTTTTTTTTTTTTTTTTTTTTTTTTTTTTTTTTTTTTAGTTCTTTGGTAATGTATACCTCATGTCTCTTATGTGTTTGTTATCTTTTGTAGATGGGGGTATCACCTTTGCGGCACTTCGAGCGAAGGCGAATGGGACGTCGAAGAAGGCATCGAAGAAGGTACCCTCAACGTTGGGAGGTTCTTCAAGTGGTTTGTTTCGTGAGGAGGTCCATGTAGAAACTCTTCGAGTAGTCGCAGATGACCGTAGCAGTGCTGGTGAAGTGGAGGGGCGTCCGCCGACGAGAGATCGTGGCAAGGGAAAGATGGTGGATACCGAGTATGTGGCTGTGCCTAAGCGTCCCCGGGTAGAGCGAGAGGAGACTTATGCTTTCCATGGTGGGGGAGGGAAACAATTGTTTACCTATGGTGTGAATCGCGACGGTAAGGAGTCGTATTGGGATGTGTCGGACCGTGATCTACCTATGTTGAGTACCGAGGGATTCGTTCGGGAGTATGATCGTGCTCGGATGTCTGGTAAGGGCCCTTCTCACATGTTGGATTTAGCCGGTGGGGACATATGTCGGGTGAGTCCTTGTTTATTTAGAACAAGATTAGATGTTGCTTCCTCTCTTCCTTGTGTAAAACTTTTTTTTTTTTTTTTTTATATATAGTTGGTGGCTACTTGGAGATATCTCATGGAGCACGGTAGGAACGTGGAAGCGAGGAAGGAAGAGGAGCGGGCTCGAATTCACACACGGGAGGATGATCTTCTAAGCCAGTTGGAAGTAGCGCGGTTCGATCTTGCTCAACGATCGGAAGAGCTTGCTCGGAGGACAGAGGAGCTTGCGCAGAAGACAGGGGAGCTTGAGGTTATCCGGGGTGATGCGAAAGCGTATAAGGATGATGTTCACAAATTGAACGAATGCTATGACCAGCTCAAGGAGAAATACGAAGTCGAGAAGGCTACGGGGAAGAGGTTCCTTACAACATCAGGTGGTGCGGCTTATAAAGAGTCCATTGTGGAGGAGACCAAGGCTAATTTCCGAGGTAGTGATGAGTGTGCTGCTATGATTGAGAAGCATGCATTGGCTGTGGTTTATAAGCCCTTAGTGCGTGCTTGTCGTAAATATCTGCGCGATGCGGGTGGGATCAGCGAGGAAGTGATTCGTGGGATTGAGGCTGGTATATCAGATGAAGAGGAGGATGAGGTCGATGGCAACGAAACGGGCACAGAGCTCGTGGATGACATGGTTGTCGATGACCCCACTGTGAGGGCGTCTTCTGCCCGTGGTGGTGGAGTTTAGATATTTTTGCTAGGATAGTTAAACTCTTTTTTTTTTTTTTCTAGATTCTTAGTTTTATTTTTATCGCTGATGTAGATGGGTATGTCCTCTACGATTTCGTTTGACTTTCTTCCTTGTTTGACTTTGAAGTTTAATATTTTGATTTATTTATTCGACATTGTCAAGAATTAATGCGTTGCTTATATGTATCTACATTAGCATTATACGCGATGTACTTGGGGAGAGGATCCGTCTTCCAAGGTTTTTGTTAAGGGTCGTGCCCTTTGTACGGACCGCGTAGGTCTTAAATATATTTGTCCGTGGCCACGTTTTAAAATTAACACCTCGTGAAACAAATAAAAGGACTTAGCTAATCCAGCTGGCCAGGCTATACGGATTATCTAAATCTCTCTAAGTGTTTGTAGGGTGGTATTGACTTGAACTCATGGTAAGAGGTAATTTGTATATATGTAAAAGCGTAGATAGTAAAGCGAAAAGTATTATTTATTCAACAATAGCAAAGGAGAATTGTTACATGCCTACGTGAGGCGAATGTAAGTAAATGACTAATGCGATAGGCCTACGTGAGGCGAAGGTAAATAACTACTGGTGGAGCGAGAAAAAAAAAATTGACTTGATAAAAATTGTTTTAAGTGATTGTACTACTCTTGTTCTTCTTCTTCCACGTCTTGCTTGTACTCGTTCATTTTGCTGTGCTGATGGTAGAATGAATTCCTTTGGCGTCTGTATGCCTGTCAAATATAATTGAGAAAAAAGAATTTTGTCTAAGCATTTGTATTGAAGACTTGGTAATTGAAGCTGAGGGGATGTGCATCGCCGATCTACGTACCATACTACGGGGATGTTTTTTCTTCCTCGCACTTCGAGATATGAAATCAACTCGTGAGTTGCTGCGAGTTACTATGCGATCATGCCTGCTAGTGGAATTATTTTTTCACGTTAGTAGGAGTAAATAAGATCATCCGTGTGGTGAATGCTAGTGGAAGTATAGTTACCCTTAGCGATGTAGTATGGAGTGTTCTCGCTCTTTGGGCCGTTGATTGAGTAATATGCATCCCCTCGTAATTGGCTCTCAATCTGTAATAAGATGTTGGGATGTGATGATGAATTGCTGGTGAAAATAAATTTACTAGCCCCCCAGTTTAGGTAGGATGTTAACGTACCTAGTTATGTAGTAGAAAATTTCTAACCATGTTGAAACAGCGTACAAGACGAGTTACGTGAAAGGTCGCGGAGCCTGCAGATGTGACAATTTGTAAGTAACTTTCATATAGAAGGGGTATGGATGGTGACCTCAACTAATCTGAAGTAATGCAGGTGTATACCTTAGGCGTAGAACCGTTTGAGGTTCCCTATATTCCATGTTCTGGGTATAGGGTGTCCATCAATGTTCTCTAGGCGATATGCTCCAGTGTTGACCACTTTTGTGATTTTATATGGTCCTTCCCACTTTGGGTCGAGCTTCCCGATGGGGTGAGAGGCTTCAGCTTTCCGGAGGACTAAATCCCCAACTTGAAAGGAGCGGGGACGGACCTTTGAGTTATATGCCTTGGCCATGCGTGAATTGTACATCTGTTTCCGGATGTATGCGATCTCTCGTAGCTCATCTACAAGGTCTAGGCTTCCTCTCATAGCTTCTTCATTAGCTGCTGGATCGTAGTTGGTGATTCTCCAAGATGGTTCACCTATTTCAACGGGTGCTATAGCTTCTGTTCCGAAAGCTAGATTGAAAGGCGACTCTACGGTTGCCGCTCGTGGGGTTGTGCGATAAGCCCATAGTGCGTTAGGCAATTCGTCCACCCACTTCCCTTTGGCACTTCCAAGCCTTGTCTTAAGGTGTTGGAGTATAGTGCGATTCGTGACCTCCGTCTGGCCATTAGCCTGTGGATTGGCTACGGATGTGAAGAACTGTTTGATGTCTAAGCCAAGGCACCAATTCTTCACTTTGTCACCGCAAAATTGTGTTCCATTATCTGAGATAATGGAACGTGGGATTCCAAAGCGACACGATGTTTTTCCATAGGAATTGGATGAATTCTTCTTCTCGGATGCGCGCTAAGGGTTCAGCTTCCACCCATTTGGTGAAGTAGTCCACTGCTACAATGAGGTATTTGCGTCCTCCTGTGGCGGGCGGGAATGGTCCAACTAAATCCATCCCCCATTGGGCGAAAGGAATGGGGCTGTCAATTGGTTGCATTAACGCCGCTGGCAGGTGAGTGATATTTGCATGCTCTTGGCAGGGCTTACACTTCCGGACTAACTTCTTCGCGTCTTCATGCATCGTTGGCCAATAGTAGCCTTGCCTCAGTAGTTTGAGAGCTAAAGTTCTCCCGCTTAAATGATTTCCGCAGATGCCTTCGTGTACTTCTCTAAGTACATAATCCGTTGTGGTCGGGTCGAGGCACTTGAGGTAAGGGAATGAGAACCCGCATTTGCATAACTCTTCTCCCACTATGACGAAGCGAGCGGCTCTCGTTTTTAACTTTCGTGCTTCGGTGGAATCCGCTGGAAGTTCTCCCTTCTTGAGATACTTCAGGATTGGAGTGAACCAGCATGGTTCATCCTCCTCGGTGTACTGTACTTCAGTGGGTGAAGTTATCTCTGGCTGAGGTGAGGTGAGGAGCGTCACCTTCCGACTTCCGATGCTAGCCATGGAGCTTCCAAGCCTAGCTAATTTGTCAGCATGGACGTTATTGGAGCGAGGTACTTGTCTTATCTCGTAGCTCTCGAATTTAGATAAGAGAGTGTGCGCGAGAGCTAAGTATTTGGCCATGGTGTCTTCTTTGGCCTCGTACACTCCGAGTACTTGGTTAACGACGAGCTGAGAGTCGCTTTGGATTAGGAGCTTGCGCGCTCCGGCTGCTACGGCGAGGCGGATTCCCGCTATCAATGCTTCGTATTCAGCAACGTTGTTTGAGGCTGTGAATTCGAATCGTTGAGCGTATTCAAACTCATCTCCATCAGGATTCGTTAGTACGATACCCGCTCCCCCTCCTGTGGTAGTGGAAGATCCGTCGACGATGACAGACCAAGTAGGTATCGAAGTGCTTTCTTGTATGGAAGTCATTTCGACTAGAAAATCTGCCAATACTTGCGCTTTGATAGCTGGGCGGGGTTTAAATTCCACTCCATATTCACTTAGCTCTATTGCCCATTTTGCTAATCGTCCGGATGTTTCGGGACTTCTTAGTATTTGCTTCAGAGGGTAATTGGTGAGAACCACCACCTGATGTGACTGGAAGTAAGGTCGAAGCTTCCGAGCTGCGTTGATGAGGGCGAGAACGAGTTTCTCCATGTTGGTGTAGCGTTGTTCGGCTCCTTGGAGGGCGCGACTTATGTAGTATATGGGTTGGTGGCCCTTTTCTCCATCTCGGATGAGGACTGCGCTGACGGCATTATCTGAGGTAGCTAAGTACAGTAGGAGGGTGTCTCCGGGCTGAGGTTTTGTGAGCAAGGGTGGGGATGCTAAGTATGACTTTTCAGCTCAACGAATGCCTTTTGACATGCCTCATCCCACTCGAACTTTTTTCCTCCCCTTAAAATTTTGAAAAAGGGGAGAGCCTTGTCCGCTGATCTTGAAATGAATCTGTTCAGGGATGCCAAACAGCCGTTGAGCTGTTGAACTTTCTTGATCGATGTTGGTGGAGCCATGGAGGTGATTGCTTCGATTTTCGCGGGATTAGCTTCAATTCCCCGCTGTGAAATAATATAACCCAAAAATTTGCCTCCCCGAACTCCGAATGAACATTTGAGGGGGTTGAGCTTCATCTTATATTTTCGTAGGGTGGCGAAACACTGATCTAGATCAGCTAGGTGGTCCGAGACCCTGACACTTTTGACGAGCATGTCGTCGATGTACACCTTCATATTTTTACCGATCTGATCTGCGAACATTTTGTTCACTAGACGCTGGTAGGTGGCTCCTGCATTTTTTAACCCGAAGGGCATGACTTGATAGCAGTAGATGCCTTGGTCAGTTATGAAACTAGCCCTCTCTTGATCTTCTGGCGCAAGTAAGATCTGGTTATACCCTTGGTATGCATCGAGGAAGCTGAGGAGTTCGCACCCCGAGGTCGAATCGATGAGCTGATCGATTCTGGGTAGAGGGAATGGGTCCTTAGGACAAGCTTTGTTGAGGTCAGTGAAGTCTACGCATAGTCTCCACTTGCCACCCGGCTTTGGAACGAGTACTACGTTCGACAGCCATTCAGGATACTGGACTGGTCGTATGTGGCCCGCTTCAAGGAGTTTTGCCACTTCCGCTTTGATATGCTTGTTGCGCTCAGGACCAAATGTCCGTTTCCTCTGTTTGACAGGCTTCATCCTCTTGTCGACGTTAAGCCGATGTAGGGCTACCTGAGGGGGAATGCCCGACAAATCTTGGGCTTTCCATGCGAACACATCTCCATTGTGTCGCAGGAAGTTGATTAGCTGCTGCTCTGTCTCAGGATCTAAACCGGATCCGATGCGTAGGAGTTTTGAATTATCTCCAGGTGTGAGCTCTGTGAGCTTAAGCTCTTCGACAGCCGCTAGCTTGATGCTATCATCTGGTACACTGATGAGGATTTCTCTATTGTCCTCAATGATCGCATTGACCCACTTCCGTTTGTCGGATTTTTGGGTATCGTCTCCCTTTCCGCGTGGTTTAGGCTTCTTTGAGGGTTCTCGTAGGGCCCTTGCATAGCACTCTCGAGCGAGACGTCTATCTCCAAGTACATCCCCCATTCCATAGGGAGTAGGGAACTTCCACTTCTGATGATAGGAGGAAGGCACTGACTTGAATGTGTGGATGGCTGGCCTCCCCAGAATGATGTTGTAGGGTGATGGCCTGTCGACGATGAGGAACTTGATTAGTTTCGTGATTCGACAGGGGTCTTCCCCTAAAGAGACGGGCAGCTCTACTTCTCCCATGGATAAAATGCCTTCTCCTGTGAATCCTTTCAGGGGTGTGGAGACGGGATTAAATCGGGCATTATCTATGCCTAACTGCTTAAAAGCGTGGAGGTACATGATGTCAGCTGATCTTCCACCGTCCACTAATATTTTCTTGACCAAGAAGTTGGCCACCGTTGTTGTTACTACCAATGCATCGACATGGTCTTCATCTGGACCTTCGAGGTCGGAGGAGTTGAAGACTATGCTGGGATCAGGTCTTCGTATTTGATATATGCGTTCGGATGGAGAAGCGCGTTCTTGATTCATGCGCGCTGATCGAGCGAGTGTGCGTCTTGCATTTTGTGAATCGCCCCCCGCCGGTCCTCCGGAGATAAAGGAGATGATTCCCCGGGTGGGATGGTTATCATTGTTATCTAGGTCACGTCGGTGACCTCCATCCTCTCGCCTTTGCTGTTGATCTCGATTATTATCTCGACGTGGAGGATCATCACGGCGCTTATTTCGAGGCTTATCAATGTATTCGCTTAAATGGCCTTGTTTGATCAGCCTCTCGATCGCCATTTTGAGTTGTGCACATTCCTCCGTAGTATGCCCTCTGTCCTTGTGGAATCGACAATAACGATCCGACTTTTCTCGCTTTGCGTTTGGCTGCATAGGACGTGGAGGTTTTGCTAAACCTTTCTGTTCTATCACGTGAAGGATTTCCGTGAGGCGAGTGTTTAGCGGAGTGAACCTATTGTAGGAGGAAGAGGGTTGGCCTTGAGGTGGAAGTGGTGGACGTCGATCATCGCGCCTCCTATTGTCTTGACGGTCATCTTCCCTTTTCCTTTTAGGAGGAGAATGGGTAGAGGCTTCCTCTATCCGGACGTATTTTTCGGCTCGATCCAGTAACTCCTCTAAGTTGCCTGGGGGTCTTCCGGCAATAGATTCCTTGAATCTGCCCGGTTTTAAGTTCTGTTGCATAATCCCAGAGAGCATGTCTTGCCCCACACTGGGGACTTCATGGACGGCTTCTACGAAACGTTTGATGTAGTTGCGGAGCGTTTCGTTATCTCTCTGTACTACTGAGAAGAGATGAGCTGGGGTTTTGGCATATTGTTTGTTGATAGCGAATTGGTTGGTGAACCGGGTTGACAGTCGAGCGAAGGTGTCAATCGACCCTATGGGTAGAGAGTTGAACCAATTCATTGCCCTCTAGGAGAGAGTGGTACGGAACATTTTGCACATAGCAGCATCCGTCGGGCCATATAAATCCGCCATGGCACTGAATTTCTCTATATGTTCCTGTGGGTCGGTGGTCCCTTCAAATTGAGGTAACCCCGAGATCTTCACTCCTTGAGGTAATACCTCGTTGAGAATGTCTATGGTGAAAGGACTGCGTCTTGTTGGGAGAGGCATTCTTTCACCCATTTGATTATTTGGTTGGGGGAAAAGATTTTGGCGAGACATTCTGCTGTTTACCTCGCCTTCTCCCTCATTAAAGAGAGGGACTCTCTGTGGTGACGCATTCCCCCTTGGGGGTGAGCGCTGACGCTGCTGTCTGGGCTGTGCCCCTCGGTGGTTGGTAGATAACTGCACTCGGGATCGTGGATCCGAGGTAGAGGAGGAGACACTTATTTGATTCGGTATTGGCTGTGGGGCCACGGGTGGCGCTACAGGTGGAGCTGGCGCTGGTATCGCATTGGGAGCGTTTGCTCCCATCGTGGCGATATATTGAGTTACGGCCTCCGTGGCGGCGCGAGTAGAAGCTTCCGCTATCATACGTTGGAGAGCGTCCTCGGTTATTTGAACCGTTCGAGGAGCAGGGAGTGGTGGATCGGCGAGTGGTGGGTCCCGAGGGGGGATCACCTGAACCTCGCGAGGTGGATCTGCAGCACGTGGAGGAAGTGGCTCCGCGGCGCGTGGAGGAGGTGGTATGCCAGATCCTCCACGGACGGGAAGGTTATTAGCCGTGTCATTTTCTCTCCGAGTTGACACCTCAGGAGGATCTTGTTGGCTACGTGATCTGGTTTGCATCGTTCCCACAGACGGCGCCAAAATGATGATGCTAAAATATAGCTCACCTAGGGGATGTAGAAAACTAGTTGGGAGAGCAAAGCGGATCAGTAGCTTGATAACTTGATGATCCTGAGGTCCCTACAAAAATGAGCACACGTGAACTAAGCCGGGGGTTGATCCGGCGGAAACCCCTCCGACGCTCAAGTCAGATGTACGGATCGTAGAGATAGCTAAGAGAATAATCTTCGAGGTTGATTGTGAATGATTAGAACGTACCTTTACAAATGAGTAAAATACCTATTTATATCTCGGTGATTGGATTGGGCTTACTTTGTTGGGCCCAAGCCTTACTTTGAAGGTATTTGGGCTTTCGTGTAATGGGCCTAATTAGTAGATATATTTGAGGGCCCATTGGGCCGGCCCATTTAGTTATATCAATATGTTACTAGAATCATTCATATATATAGAAATATGTTCTTTTACATCAAATTGTGGATACTTTAGTTTTAAATTAAAAATAAATAAATAAATTTGTTCATATATTTGATTAGAATTGTATTAAATTATAATAAATTCCTTTAAAAATTTTAATTGCAAGATAATAGGTTCTGAAAAGTTTGCTCCGGTGGTGGTGGTATGAGGTTTAAAGTAGTAGTTCACTAGTCCATGTTATTTTTAAGTTGATTTATGGTCGTACCGTAAAATCTAAAATATGGAACTTTTAAACTAAAATCTCATGTTGAATTCACACTATTTACTTCAAATATTTTTAATATTTTCATTGTACTATTAAATTATGATAAATATATCAAATTCAAAATATATAAAATATATTAACTAGACACGTAGTAACTCGAGGAACAACGGTCCAGCTGGCTGAACGAAGGTACTACCTATTTCATCCAGTAATTTGTATTTAGCATCATCAGCCACCTTTTTAATGTAAAGCTTCTCTTTTATCTGCCAAGTACACTCCTCAATCAATATTCAAATATTAAAACTTTGATATTGATGCTAATATTGGAATATTAAACCTGATTATTGACAAGATTTTCGGGAAGTAATTCAATTGCGCTAGTTACGAATTTGTCACCGTAACGCCCTCTAAACAGCTTGCGAATAGATACAAGCTCGGGCAACTGTCCGTATCTTGCTGATGAGAATTTATGATGGTTACTCATATTTACTCATATAATAACAAATAATTATTACAACATAACATCAGACAGAATGATAGAAAGATTTTTCATATAAAGCCCATTATATTATTATACCATTTTGAAGTTTTTCTCCATCCAAATAGTATATCAAACATTATAATAATAAAATAAGAAGAAGAGTGTGCGCATTATGATGATTGCAATTTGAAGGTGAAGTGGTGAACTGAACTGCGGTTAATTTATGAGGAAGAGAGGGTCTGACTAATTTTAGATATGAGAGATAGAGAGGAATTCCATGGAATTAAAAATTCTCCACTACATGTCACATCTTCAATTTTTCCCTCCATTTTAAACACATTAAAGAAAAAAAAAATAGAAAGAAAAAAAAAAAGAAAAAAAACTGTCACGTAATAAAGAAAAAACTACCTCAATTCCTTCCAGACACGATCTGTGCACGTTGTATGAAACATCACACGATCCCCCCACTATCAAATTCTTCAAACCATAACTTTTTAACCGATTATTATATTCTTGAAATATATATAAAGATTTGATTATTAATTCTTGGTAAAAAAATTACACCTCCTCTCTCCCTGAAGAGATTACACTTGAAACATTGACCTTCAAGGATCCCCAAAATTCTGAGATCTAATAGAGCATATGAAGGGCCGCATGAGTGGATTTTTGTCTCTCTGATTCTCTATTTTTCTGTACTCGTTTAAATTTCTCAGGGATTTCGATTAAAATCTGCTGAAACTTTTGGAGGTGAGAAATGACGATTGAATCGCCGAACAATTTCAGGATTTGTATCTCAATTGTCATTATGGAAGGAGAAAGTTTTCTCTTATCCTTCTGATAAACATTATTAACTGTAAGATACGTTAAACTATATTATTGACTTCTTCCACGGGTTTTCATGCGAATAATAGGTTACGATTTGAATTCCTCAGTGGGCAGTCGACTTAAATTTCTGTTGTTTCTGAGTTGCGTATTGCCAGTCAGTCTTTTAAGAGTTTCTTAGTATTTTAATTATTTTGCACTTTATTCAGCATTTGTAAATGAATCTATGTTTTTATTTTATTAATAAGTGAAACGGAGAAAAAAAAAGGAATCAGACTAGTTTTTTTCATTTGCTTCAGTAGGAATTTTTGTGATTGTAGTAGCTATTTTTTTTTAAATCTTGTCCTTCTCAATATCGCGTCATGATCGTTAATGTTGTAGTTTCACTATTTTTGTTTCCTAAAATTCTATTTTTTTATCAGGGACTTCATATTTATGCAGCATGTGGTTGGTGGTGTTGGATTCATTAGGATTCTAGCTAATTTACCCTCAATATTTGATCCCTTATGTATGTATAATTTCAAAAGATCTTGAGCACCTAAGGTTTTTTCTGCCAATGAGGACTACAAAAGGAAAAATGCAAGTTTGAAAGAGCATATTAAAAATCGTTTGCGGATAACATGGATTCACATCCAAAAAAGGTCCATTTTTCGGCACATTGTTTTCTCTAATTTTACTTTAATTCTTTATTAAAAACAATATATATTCCATTTAGATTTCATGATTTTTTTCATATATTGTCTTTCTCAGGTAAGATTTGCTCCAAAATAATTTGAGAAAGATTTAAATCATTTGGGTCACATTCGTCCGTGTAAAATGGCAGTGTTTCTTCTTAAATTCTTTGGCCGGTTTTGTTAGATTAGATTCCCGCTTACAGCAATAAAACTTCCCATCATGGTAATAAGTTTTCTCACGATCTACCGTCACGTTGTATTCCCACCAGTATTTTTTTCGTTTATAAATATAAAATTGTTGGCCATCATTATCAATTTCTCAATTTTTCCAGAGCCCTTCTTTTCAATTTTATATTTTTTTCCCTGTCAAACAATATAAGCTGCCATGGTTTTGATTTAGTTGTTGTTGTTCTTCCAT
Organism: Erythranthe guttata; assembly: GCF_000504015.1. Next base: position 468,965 of record NW_012194896.1, on the reverse strand, counting down.
AGCAATATAACATTATGTAGTAGCACAATCCACAATTGTCTCCATCGTTAACGAGGAGTCTGCCGTCAAAGACCAATCATTGCTTATGGTATTTTTTTTTAGAATTATTGATTGCTTTTGGTATATTATAAGATGTAATTTTATATGATTGATTGATTGTTTGTCGTAGTCGGGCAATTTTTTTAATTTTTTTTTTTAGTTTTTGTAAATTTACTTATGAGGTTTATCTTTTGAGAGGATTTCTTTGGTTAAATCTACAATTTCTAGACAACTCAGTAGATATGATCTTGGTTCGCCTTCAAGCTGCTCCCGAAATTATTTGTTACTCTACTTGCTTGCATCTTCACTTTAGGTATGTTGCCGATTTCTCTTTTTCCCGGTTGTTTCGCTCAAACTTTTCCTTTTCTTATGCAGACAAAAACACCAAGAGAGAAACCAACAATGGAGAAAATCAAAAACCAGAATCAACCCATCAACCCAGCAATGAGAACTCGAGAAGAATTCATGATGGTTACTCATATTTACTCAAATAACAACAAAAAAATATTACAACATAATTTCAGACAGAAAGATACAAATATTTTTCATATAAAGCCCATTATTATTATACCATTTTGATGCTTTTCTCCATCCAAATAGTATATCAAACATTATAATAATAAAATAAGAAGAAGAGTGTGCGTATTATGATGATTGCGATTTGAAGGTGAAGTTGTGAACTGAACTGCAGTTAATTTATGAGGAAAAGAAGGTTTGACTAATTTTAGAGATGAGAGATAGAGAGAAATTATCGGGTGGTTCGCCACTCCATGGAATTATAACTGATCCACTACATGTCACTTCTTCAATTTTTACCTCCATTTTAAACGTATTAAAGAAAAAAAAAAGAATAGAAAAAAAAAATGTCACGTATTAAAGAAAAAACTACTTCAATTCCTTCCAGACACACAATATGTGCACGTTGTATGAAACATCACACAATCACCCCACTATCAAATTCTTCAAATCATAATTTTTTAACCGATTATTATATTCTTCAAATATATATAAAGATTTGATTATTATTTCTCGGTAAAAAATTTACACCTCCTCTCTCCCTAAAGAGATTACACTTGAAACATTGACCTTCAAGGATCCCCAAAAATCTGAGATCTAATAGAGCATATGAAGGGCCGCATGAGTGGATTTTCGTCTCTCTGATTCCCTATTTTTCTGTACTCGTTTAAATTTCTCAGGGATTTCGATTAAAATCTGCTGAAACTTTTGGAGGTGAGAAATGACGATTGAATTGCCGGACAATTTCAGAAATTGTATCTCAATTGTCATTATGGAAGGAGAAAGTTTTCTTTTATCCTTCTGATAAACATTATTAACTGTAAGATACGTTAAACTATATTATTGACTTCTTCCACGGGTTTTCATGCGAATAATGGGTTACGATTTGAATTCCTCGGTGGGCAGTCGACTTAAATTTATGTTGTTTCTGAGTTGCGTATTGCCAGTCGGTCTTTTAAGGGTTTCTAAGTATTTTAATTTTTTTGTACTTTGTTCAGCATTTGTAAATGAATCTATGTTTTTATTTGATTAATAAGTGAAATAGAGAAAAAAAAGGAATCAGACTAGTTTTTCATTTGCTTCAGTAGGAATTTTTGTGATTGTAGTAGCTATTTTTTTTAAATATTGTCCTTCTCATTATCGCGTCATGATCGTTTATGTTGTAGTTTCACTATTTTTTTTCCTGAAATTCAATTTTTTTATCGGGGATTTCATATTTATGCAGCATGTGGTTGGTGGTGTTGGAGTCGTTGGGATTCTAGCTAATTTACCCTCATTTGATCCCTTATGTTTGTATAATTTCAAAAGATCTTGAGCACCTAAGGTTTTTTCTGCCAATAAGGACTAGAAAAGGAAAAAATGCAAGTTTGAAAGAGCATATTAATAACCATTTGCGGATAACATGGATTCACATCCAAAAAAGGTCCATTTTTCAGCACTTTGTTTTCTCTCATTTTACATTACTTCTTTATTAAAAACGATATATATTCCATTTAGATTTCTTGATTTTTTCATATATTGTCTTGCTTAGGTAAGATTTGCTCCAAAAGAATCCGAGAAAGATTTAAATCATTTGTGTAAAATGGCAGTGTTTTTCTTAAATTCTTTGGCCGATTTTTTGAGATTATATTCCCGCTAACTGCAATAAAACTTCCCATCATGTTAGTAAGTTTTCTCACGATATACCGTCACGTTGTATTCCCACCAATATTTTTTCAATTATAGATATAAAATTGTTGGCCATCATTATCAATTTCTTAAGTTTTCCACAGCCCTTCTTTTCAATTTCTCATGTTTTCCCCGTCAAACAACATAAGCCGCCATGGTTTGGATTTGTTTGTTGCTCTTCTTCCATAGCAATATAACATTATGTAGCAGCATAATCCACAATTGTCTCCACCGTTAAGGAGGAGTGTGCCGTCAAAGACCAATCATTGCTTATTGTATTTTTTTTTACAATTATTGATTACTTTTGGTATATTATAAGATGTAATTTTATATGATTGATTGATTGTTTGTCGTAGTCGTGCAATTTTTTTAATTTTTTTTTTAGATTTTGTAAATTTACTTATGAGGTATATCTTTTGAGAGGATTTCTTTCGTTAAATATACAATTTCTAGACAACTCAGTAGATCTCGACCTTGGTTCGTCTTCAAGCTGCTCACGAAATTATTTGTTACTCTACTTGCTTGCATCTTTGCTTTATGTATGTTGCCGATTTCTCTTCTTCCCGGTTGTTTCGCTCAAACTTTTCCTTTTCTTATGCAGACAAAAACACCTAAAGAGAAACCAACAATGGAGAAAATCGAAAACCAGAATCAACCGATCAACCCAGCAATGAGAACTCGAGAAGAATTCATGATGGTTACTCATATTTACTCATATAACAACAAATAATTATTACAACATAATTTCAGACAGAAAGATATAAAGATTTTTCATATAAAGCTCATTATATTATTATACCATTTTGAAGCTTTTCTCCATCCAAATAGTATATCAAACATTATAATAATAAAATAAGAAGAAGAGTGTGCGTATTATGATGATTGCAATTTCAAGGCATGGTGAACTGAACTGCAATTAATTTATGCGCAAGAGAGGGTTTGAATATTTTTAAAGATGAGAGATAGAGAGGAATTATCGAGTGGTTCACCACTCCATGGAATTATAACTGCTCCAGTACATGTCAGGTCTTCAATTTTTCCCTCCATTTTAAATATATTAAATAAAAAAAGAATAGAAAAAAATTTATCACGTATTAAAGAAAAAACTACTTCAATTCCTTCCAGACACACAATATGTGCTCGGTGTATAAAACATTTGTTAGAGTAGGTGACCAACAAGCCAATTTGTGGCTGTGGTTTTTCATATTTATTATTGTTATAAATAAAACTTTTTCGTATTAATGATAAAACGCCTTGGCATTCTATATCTTTGTCCATTTGTCACAAGCATAGATATAGTCCTTACAGTTATTACAAGTACTAATAATTGATCGTTAGGATTGTGAGATATTTACTTATATAATATAACTGTTAAACGTGTTCCTAGTCGAAGGGTTACGCCACCAATGAGGATATCGGCTTTTCCCGTTAAAAGACTAGCACTTAGTGTATGTGTACTGCATCTCATCTGTAGACGGTATTGTGATATCGGTATGCATAAGTGGGTGCTCGTAAGTTGACGAGTTCACTGAACTCCCTCACCCTAGAAATCTCTAAGTGGTTCCCTATAATCGAGTAGAGATATCTATGGTATAGTTGTACACCATTAATCCTTATGACCTAGACATCATCGTGACTTCACTAGAGGACCAGCTGTATCGTGACCTGTCCCTGAGTTCCACCAAGGACCACCCCATGGGCCAGTGTTTGTGCAATCCGAAATCTAGTGGGAGGTCTGTGCATTGCAGTCGGGGATTCGATCGCTAGAATAGTGTTGGATGTCCTGTGTGTTCTCATCGTCTGTAATCTCTCTAAGTCTCTGGCCAGAGCTGACTAAGTGATGATTAGAGAGTTCGATTCTCTAAGTCATGCACGTAACAATTACAACACTTAGAACGATCGCACAGTCATTGAACTACTAAGGAGGTCTCGATGAACCAATGCCTCTAGTTCAATCGGGACCTATGAATTGAAGGGATCGTACTATACGCTAACTATATCAAAAGGTTCTTGTAGGCACTTCATTTGTATCTAGGGAATCATGACGCGTAGTTTCTAGACGCCAATCTTGATTCGTTGGGTGATTAAGGTGAATCGAGCTTCATCTTAATCGTAACTTTAAGGGATGAGTTTTGACCACAAAGCTAGCTTACACCTGAACCATCGAGGGTCACACTGCTCGTGCGCATGAGATCTTTGAATGATTAACGGTCAAAGGTAAAAATGTTTTATCTTTGCATGATTGGAAGTCAATATGATTGGGTCCAACATTCGTTATTTGGAATTATGAATGAGAATTAGAAAAGGAAAACAATAGACGAACATCTTAGTGGACTTTCTAAATCGGGAAGTTTTCAAATTTAGAAGGTGCACTGAATTAGGGTTTCCACTTTTAGAAAGTTGGAAATTGAGAATTGGCACTCGTAATGACGAGGACATTATAATAATTCCAAAAATGTAATTTTTACAATTTTCCGATCATCGAATTGAGAGAGACGAGCGAGTAAACGAACTAACGAGCTGAAGTTGTTAGGTCCGGTCCAACTTAAGCCCGTTAGGGTTTTATAACACTATAAATACTTGATTTATAGGTCTTGCACAACACACAACTCTCACACGAAACCCTAGCCGCTGCCTCTCTCTCTCGGCCGTTCTCCCCCCCGCGGCCACCACCGCCGCCGTCGCCGTCCACTCGCCGGAATCGGCCTTCTCTTGGTCGATTAATTCGTGGTAGTTTTTTTCTTTGTTTATTCTTTCCATTTATTCTAACTACTGCGTGTCTAGTGCCACGTTTTAGTAGATCGAAGTATACGAGGTGAAATCCGAGGGGAGAAAGATCGAAGAATCGAGGAGTTGCCCCACGTCGTCGGTTGCACCGCCGCTCACGCCGATGTTGCTGTCGTTCGCCGCCGCTGCTCCCGGATCGCACTGATTTGTTTCCGTGGCAATCTTGCTTCGACTCGTGCGCAACCTCACGCTTCAAGAGGTAATAATTTGAATCCGTATTTATTCGATTCGTTTTCATTTAAATTAAATATGCATGTTCGTTTAGTAAGTATGATTTTATGTTACTACATGAGATTGTTATTTACTGCGAGCATGATTATTTGATTTAAACGCGAGCATGCTAGTTGATTTAATTTCGATTAAATAATTCGCATGTATGTTGTTTTTAATCTCGCAGGAAGCGCAAAGGTACGCAGTTAATTGTTTTCAATTATCGGGCATGTGTTTATGTGTTTTAAATTTGTTTAATTCGCATAAATTTTGTTTTCCACTGCGTACACGTGTCCGATTCCCAACAGTGATATCAGAGCTCGTTGCACAATTAATTGCGTCGTTTTTAATATGCTATAATTTTGATGCATGTTCGATTTATTAAAGTAGCGATTGTTGTATTATGTAATTGGGAGTTTTCGAAAGTTTAAAATATTTTTGAAATATTGTTTAGAATTTTTCCAGCTTTAAATTTTTTTAAAATTGGAGAATCGGATCTGAAATTATTTTTAAAACGTCGGTTTTTTGTTTAATCGGATCGAACCGGTCGAACCGGCCGGTTCGATGGTTGTGCACGATCCAATTGACCGAATCCACGTGGATTCGGGTCAGTCAAACCAGTTCTTGGTCCGACTGACGTGGCCCACTGATTTGGGTCAACTGGACCGGGCAAAATCGGACCGTTTCGGTCCGAACCGGTCAGACTGGTCGGGCCGAATTGGTTCACTGAAAATTGAAAAAAAACAAAATCTGACTTCTAAAATTAAACTTAAAAAAATTGATTTTAATTTTCGGAACATTATGGTCCTCTTAGGACAATATGCGTTTCCACATACCTTTAGAGCACATAGATGTAGGAATCACATAGACAATTCCGAACCTTCTGATGAGATTAAACTTTTTAATAAAACCCCTCATTCTTAATCTAATTAAGAATTATTTCAAGCTATAATGAAGAACCAGTTTGTTGAATTAATCAACATGAACAAACTAGATCCTCCATTGGATGAGTTAATAAAATGTTGGTCAGTTTCGAGTCCACCATTAAGAAAGAGAAGTCTGTTCTCGTTACTGCTATTTCTGGAAAGAAGAGTTCTTCCCAAAAGAAGAGAAATTAAAGAGTTCCCTTTCCAAACAGCAATTTTGAAGTGGGTGAAGGTAGTGGGGGCCCCAAGGCAAAGGTCAGCAAGCAAGTTGATGATGCTTGCCATCATTGTGGGAAGAAAGGACATTGGCGCCGCAACTGCAAGGCTTACCTAAAGCAGCAAAGTTCTGCAACGGGTACATATTTCATTGACGTAAATTTGTCTGTCAATTCTTCTTCTTGGGTATTGGATACGGGTTGTGGCTCACACTTATGTAATGATTTGCAGCTCATGACAAGAAGTAGAAAGCTTAGAGCGGATGAGACCTACCTAAGGATGGGGAATGGAGCAAGAGTTGTTGCTGAAGCCATTGGCACGATTTACTTAAATGTTTTGGATTCTAGTTTTCCTATTGTTTTGAGCGATTGTTAATTTGTTTCGTCTCCCATTACAAACCTTATTTCTATTCTTGTATTAGATATTCAAGGTTTTACTTTTGTTTTTGGAAATTCGATTTGCATTATACAAAAGAATGAAAATTTGATTTGCAAGGGATGACTATTAAACAACTTGTATGAACTAAATCCAAATGAAATACCTATTAATGTAATATCAGCAAAACGTAAGGAGATAGATCAAAACCCCGCACAACTTTGACACGCAAGATTAGGTCATGTTTCTTTAAGAAGGATGAACGATTTTGTTAGTGAAGGATTGTTCTCTTTGGAGGACGTGAAATCACTACAAAATTGTGAATCTTGCCTTAAAGGGAAAATGACCAAGTCACCCTACAAAGGGAAAATGGAACGAGCCGAGCATCTTTTGGATTCGATCCATACAAACGTATGTGGTCCACTAAGTGTTAGTGCGAAGGGTGGATACAACTACTTCGCTAACTTTACCGACGATTATTTTAGGTATGGGTATGTGTACTTGATGAAGTACAAGTCCGAAACATTTGAAAAGTTCAAAGATTTTAGACATGAAGTAGAGAAGCAGCTCGGGCGAAGTATTAAGAAGCTACGATCCGATCGTGGTGGAGAATACTTGAGCATCGAGTTCATTGACTATCTAAAACAGAATGGAATACAATCTCAGTGGACTCCACCTGGAACTCCTCAACTTAATGGAGTTTTCGAACGTCAGAATAGAACTTTATTAGATATGGTTCGATCAATGATGGGGTTCTCGAACTTACCGGCATACTTGTGGGGTCATGCACTTCGCACTGCCGCGTATTTGTTGAGTAGAGTTAACACCAAAGCAGTTAAATCCACACCTTATGAAGTTTGGCATTCCCGGAAACCCAACTTCAAACACATTAGGATATGGGGTTGTCCCGCTTATGTGAAGCGATAAGTGGGAGATAAGTTGGATAGTAAATCCGACTTGTGCTACTTTGTGGGGTATCCTGAAGACTCAATGGGATACGAATTCTATTATGTCAAGGAAGCAAAAACGTTTGTTTCAAGAAATGCCACCTTTTTGGAAAGGGAGTTTATCCGATAGAAAATGCCGCATGATAGAACTTGAAGTAGTTCAAGAACCGCAAAGTGAAGTTCAAGCGCAAGAACAAGTAATCGAACAAATACAACATTCCACTAATATACCTCCTGAACCTACGGTGCATAGATCCAAAAGAGTTCGGAAATTTCCGGATAGGTTATTCCTCCTCGAAAATGATGAAGATGATGTTTATCTTGGACAAGATCCAAGAACATACAATGAGGCCGTATCGGATGCGGACATTGGACATTGGCTAACTGCTATGAAATCCGAAATGGACTCTATGTACTCCAACAAGGTGTGGACCTTGGTAGATCCACCTATGGGAATCGTTCCACTACAACAAAATATGGTATTAGGACACTTTGTTGGAGACATTTTTTCGTAAATGCCTCAAATATAATATGTTAGGGCAATTGGTAATTATCTTCCATTTGTTAAATTTCTAGAGGCACTTATATCACAAATTTAGAGTCATTTGTTTTTAAATCTCCTGAATATTATATATTGAGATAATTAATATATTACATATCTAATTGTTATATTGTAAAGCATTCAATTATTCACAGCCAATGTAAATTTCGAAACACTTATTTTTAAATGTCTCAAATATAATATATTATAAAAAAAAACCGGACATTTAATATATTAATTTGGTATTTTAAATTTATATATGGGAACTAGCACAATGAATATTTAGCGGGAAAATTTTTACTCTTGGCGGTTCCCTTTTTTCTTTTCTTTTTTTCTATTTCATTATTTTCCCCTAAACCCATCTTGACATTTTCCCACCGTAACCAAACTTTAGTCTTCTCCATAGAGAAATAGAAAAATCAATTCCTTGAGACATCAATTGAAGGTAATTTTTGGTTCTTTTCTCTGGTTTTTTTTTCAATTACAAGGTAAAGGGCCATTGTTGTCTATTGAAGAAGAACAAAAGGCCCCGATTGAAGGTAATCTCCTCTCTCCATAGTTTTTAGGGCTGCCAAATTCTCAAATCCTACTATATACGCAGCGAGTTATCAATTGGAAGCAGAAGATTGTTTCTTGGAGAGAAGGTAATTTCTTGTTTTTTCTTTATGTACGGAGATTAATTCTGGAAGCACAAATTAAAGAGGACGAAAAATTATCACCCTTATCGTAAATATTTAAGCCCTAACCCTTGATTTATGATTCTAAAATTCAATATGTATTCTTATGATGTAGAGTTTTAGTAAAAAATCTTTGTTACGGTTTTTTTTTCCTTCAATATTTTGATAAGATTCAATAAGAAAGGCCTAATAATTATTTTCATAAGATTCAATATTTGTCTGTCAAACACTGTGAGATTTAATATTTTTAGGGCGATTAGTTATGGAAGAAGATCTTTGCAAGTAATGAATTTACCGTTGAATGTCAAATTGATTTTTGGAATGATGTATATATATATATATATTAGAATTTTATTGTTTTAGTTGCCAGTAACTTGTATTGAAATTAAGAAGATAACAACATAAATTTCACTAATCTTTTAGTAGTAATCTAGTCCCAACTCCCTTTGTTAAGTACTTCTATCTTTGATTATCACCTTTTTTCTGTATTTGTTATACTTGTACGTTTTTTTGTGTTGCGCACTTATACTAATTTTGCTTTTAGTTCCCCAACTTTTTAGTGTTTTACTTGCTAATATACTTTATTCTATGATTATGAAAGTTCTGACTTTTAACAAGAACCCAAAAAGTTTTGTGCCTTATAATCTTTTTATTTGCAATTATTTAATTCCAAAATTTTTGTATATAATTTTTTGTTGATGTGAAATTGAATGATTTGTGGTTAATTCAGGCAAACATTTCAATTCAAGTGAAGTTATTGCTCATTTAAGATCATCTTGAGTATCTTTTGAAAGGTTAGTATTGATTTTTATTTCTTAAGAATATATAGAACTAGGTTTGTTCCTTATTTCACATGTTTAATTATCCATGTGTTGTATTTTATTTTAGTAGGATCATAATAGATAAGAGTTAGATGAATAAACCACGATCAATGAAAGAGTATAAAAACGGGTTAAATCAATTTCTTGACTTGGCTTTTTCTAGTGTATGCCTTAATGGTAAGATCATATGTCCATGCAAGTATTGTAAGAATGTAAAATGGGAAAATAGGGAGACAACCAAGGAGCATCTTTTGGTTGATGGGTTTATAAAAGGTTATACACATTGGGTTATTCATGGGGAAGATAACTCATCTAGTCAAACTGTATTTGAAAATTCCGATGATTTTGAAAATTTAGATGATATGGATGGTTTGATACATGATGCGTTTGGGTTTAAAGATTCAGATACAAGTACGAGAGAAGAACCTAATGAACATGCTAAGACTTTTTATAATTTATTAGATGATGCTCAACAAGAATTATATCCAGGGTGTAAGAAGTTCTCAAAACTTTCATTTATTATACGGCTGTTTCACTTAAAATGCATGGGTAAATAGTCTAACAAATCACTTACAATGCTTCTTGAGTTGTTGAAAGAGGGTTTTCCGAATACGATTGAGTCGTTACCCATGTCTTACTATGAAGTACAAAAGATTATCGAAGCATTAGGACTCACTTGTATCAAAATTGATTCTTGTCCTAATGATTGTATGTTGTACTGGAAAGATCGTGAAAATTACACATTTTGTGATATTTGCAACACGTCAAGTTATAAACAAGAAGAAAATGATGTAGTTGAGGATGAAGATTCATCTATGAAACTTAAAAGAATTCCGGCTAAGGTATTGAGGTATTTTTTCCTCTTAAACCGAGGCTTCAAAGACTATTCATGTCATCTAAAACAACATATTTCATGAGATGGCACAAAGAGGAATGCACTAAGGATGGATGCATGAGACACCCTAGTGGTTCTCCTGTTTGGCATGCTTTTGATCGCCAACATCATGAATTTGCAAAGGATTCAAGAAATGTGAGACTTGGTGTAGCTGGTGACGGATTTAGTCCATTTAAGACTTTGAGTGTCACTCATAGTACATGGCCAGTCATAGTCACCCCATATAACATCCCGCCATGGATGTGTATGAAAGAGCCATATTTGTTTTTAAGTTTAGTCATACCTGGTCATCATCTCCTCGCAATAACATCGATGTGTATTTGCAACCTTTTGTAGATGAATTGAAAGAATTATGGAATGGAGTTGAAACATACGATGCATCGAGGAAGCAAAATTTTAAAATGTGTGCAGCTTTATTGTGGAGCATAAATAATTTTCATGTTTATGCCAATTTATCTGGATGGAGTACAAAAAGGGAAATAACTTGCCCATTGTGCCATAAAGATACATGATCTAAATACTTGTACAAAAGTCGAAAACAGTGCTACATGGGTCATCGAAGATTTTTGGACTATAATCATCCTTTTCGACATGATGATAACTCTTTTGATGGAAAAAAAGAATATGGTGGACCACCTATACCTTTAAGTGGAGACAAGATATTGGAGGACTTAAGCGGATTAAATGTGAAGTTCGGAAAGAAAGTGAATGATAATCCAACTCTTCCTTATAATTGGAAAAAAAAAAAGTATTTTCTTTGACTTGCCATATTGGAAAGATATGATATTGCGTCACAACTTAGATGTAATGCATAATGAGAAAAATATTTGCGATAATGTGCTTGGGACTTTATTGAATTTGGAAGGGAAGAAAAAAGATCATGAAAACTCTCGTCTTGATTTGAAAGATATGGGGATAAGACATGCACTTCACCCTACTATTCTTCAATCTTGTAGAAAATACTTGCTGGCAGCATGTTTTTCAATGAGCAAAAACGAGAATGATATATTTTGTGATATCCTTCAGAAAGTTAAACTTCCAGATGGGTACGCTTCCAATATTTCTAGGCGTGTGAGAGCTAAGCCACTAAAACTTTATCGTCTAAAAAGTCACGACAATCACATTTTAATGCAACAATTGCTTCCAATTGTTTTGCGTAAAGTTTTACCAAAACATGTTCGGACACCTCTGATTAACTTGTATACCTTTTTTAGAGATATTTGTGCCACAGTTCTTAATCCTCACGATTTAATTCATTTAGAAATACAAATTTCCAAAACTCTTTGTGAGTTAGAAAAAATATTCCCTCCATCTTTTTTTGATGTAATGATTCATTTATCCATTCATTTGGCATATGAGGCTCGACTCGGAGGACCTGTGCAATATCGTTGGATGTATCCTATTGAAATGTATTTTCATTTATTTATGTTTGTTCAGCTTTATTTGAAATATACAAGGTAAATTTAATATATTTAAATATTTTAATGTTAGGTATTTGTCTACATTGAAATCATACATGCGAAATCGAAGTCGTCCTGAGGGTTCCATTGTTGAAGCATATTTGATGGACGAATGCTTAAATTTTTGTTTAAGATACTTAGAGGATGTCGAAACTAAATTTAACTAAGTTCATAGAAATGACGATGCTTGTGGGGAGAGCATCGTAGAACTTTCCATCTTCTCAAATCCTGGTAGTCGTATTGGGAAACAAGATTGCATAGTTATTGATAAGGAAATAACTACCAGGGCACATCAATATGTTTTGTTCAATTGCAGTGAAATGGAGTCGCTCATTGAGTAAGATAATTTTATTGAATTTTTTTGACTTACCTGTTTAATCACATAATCTTATCATCTTTAAGTTTTTCGCAGAGAACACAAAGCTATAGTTAAAGCTGCAAATCCTCGTCTTAATAAAATCGACATCGAAAGAATTAATTATGTAAGTTAATGTAAGTTAATGTAAGTTGGGTATATAATTATGTAAGTTAATGTGTCAAACGTATTTTCTTTTATTTAATTCTTAGTTATTTAATATTAATTTTAATACATTTTTTAATATGCTAAATTACTTCCTACACGTTGAAGGAATGCATCTTACAGGAAATGAAGTTTCAAAAGAATTTAGGGCCTTAGCTCGAGGGCCTAATCCAGCTGGAAAGCGGTATCGGGGGTTTCTTATCAATGGTTTCCGGTTTCACGTGAAAAGTTTTGAAAATAGAAGAAAGACACAAAATAGTGGGGTAGTTGTCACTGCACAAACTAGTAGTTTTGTTAGTAGGAGTGGCAACAATCCAGTTGTTGGAGATTTCACTTACTATGGTAGATTAAAAGATATAATTGAATTGGAATATCTTGATAGTAAAAGAGTCGTAGTGTTTGATTGTGATTGGGTCTCCGCTGGAAGGGCAATAAAGAAAGATGAATATGGTTTTACGTTGGTCAATTTTTCTCAAGCACGGCAACATAGTGAGCCTTTCATTTTAGCAAGCCAAGCACAACAAGTTTTTTTATGTGGAAGACCCGATCGATAAAGGGTGGTGTGTTGTTGTGAAGACAAAAGCTAGAGATTTGTTTGATATGGATAATGTCTTGAGTTCAGAAATAGATGCACTTCATGGCATTAATAATAGTGATGCGCAACCAAATGATGAAAATGAACATGTTTGGATTAGGGAAGACGTAGAGGGAATTATGTTTTGAGAATTATTTACTTTAATGAACTTGTGTTTGACTACAATTTAGAGTTCTTTTTCTGCTTTCGAATTGCTAATATATGCTTATTTGTGTTTTTTCCGCACTATTTTCTTATTGGAACTCTGTTTATATTAAATATAGAGGTCATCCTAAGTTTCTGGTGAGTTATATTTTCTGGTGATAAAAATCTCTTTAATTACTAATATATATATAAGGGTCTAACATATTTTTAGTCTCTTTCATTTTCACAGATCATGCCTCCGAAGAATAGGACTGGTAGCAAGCGTGTAACCTGTGAAGTTTTTGAGCGGCCGAACCAAATTTTTAATTTAGATATTTGTCATAATCGTAAGTTTCAAAATCATATTTCTAATTTTTTTTTTGAAGTTTTACTAGATGATCATATTGGTGTTGTTCATGTAATATTTTTTTTTTTTCAGGTACATGTCAAATTCGTGGGAGTTCAATGCAACCTAAAGCAACTGTTCTGCAGCCTGACCACCCTCCTAATTTAAATATTTCTCGTAACCGTAATCTCAAAATAAATTTAATTATGTTCCTAAATTTTAATTTTTAAGTCTTATTATTTAAAAATTTGCTTATTAAATTAAATGATTTATTATAAGTTGTAGGTCAGCTTGCTGTGAGTACAAATCGTCCTAAATCAACACTTAACATTGCAGTTAGAGCAGCCTTCTAGTTTAAATTTTTATCACATCATAATCTCAAAATTGAGTTAATTATATTTCACATTTTCACTAGTTAATTATATTGCTTATTGCTCTAAATTAATTATTTTAACTTGCAGGTCAGCCTTTTACGAATCCAAATCAGCCCAATGCAACTACTCCGTCTAATTCAATCCGTAATGTGGCTGCTTATGACGCAAGTAATGATATATCTGATATCGGTGATTCTACTGACAATGTTATCGAGATTGGTGAGAAATATCTTCTACATCATACCCTAATATCTAGTTCTAGTAATTTTTACGTTGAGAAGTAATACATTCTTAACTACAGCAGTTGGCAATAAAAAAAGAGGGTAAGAGGTGCTACTTGTATGCCTAAAGTTTGGGGACAACAACCAGATGAACTTGTGGTCGTTTCATTCAACAATCTTGGACAACCAAAAGATCAGGGCAATAGTAGCACTTTGTCTCATTTTTTAGGTACAATTGCTAGGAACGGACGATATTCTCCACTTAACTGTAAAGACTGGAGAGTAATGCCCTACTCTTATAAGGAAGAAGTGCTTAGGATTGTGAAGGTAATTACTCTATTTTTTCAAATAGTGTTAATATATATCTCATTAAAATGTTAATATGTGTCTTGTTAATTCCTGTTTTATATCTATAGGCAAGATTTCAATTGCCACCGGGACATGAATCATACATATTAAGGTCCATAAACAAAAAATGGAGAAACTGGAAAAGTTTTGTAAAGAGTTTGAATTTCAATCCGGACATTTCTATTGATCAACAAATGAGTGAAATACCGGAAAGAGTCAATGAAGATCAATATAAGTCTCTAGTACAATATTGGATGTCTTATAAGTCGAAGGTACGAGATTCATATCACTTAAATTCATAAATAATGGTATTCCTATTTTTTTGAAATATATTAGTGGCGTCATTTACATTTCAATGTATGTTTTATCATCGTTTATCTTGCAATGTATTTTACTGCATTTTCTAAGTTCTTCAGAACTATAGGGCTAGAAGTTCGGTCTTCATCCATTCTTGAGTTATGATGTCATATAATTTCCCCAATAAGAACATGTATATTTTATTGGATTATTTTATTACATGTTCATTATGAAAGAAAGAAAACTAAATGTTCTTTGATGTTTAAATTCATACCAAATAGTATTTGAAGTGTAAATATCAATTTATTTTACGTTTCAATATAATTGATGAAGTAAAAATTAGAAACAGGGAACAACAGTTCTTGGAGGAATATTTTACTTTGACAAATATTTACTAAGTTTCTCTTTGTAAATAAATGAGTATTAGTTTTTCTTTGTAACTAATTGTTTATTTTTCACGCCATTTATCTCGTACTTAAATATGCAAATAATTCAGAAACAGTCTCGCGATGGTGAAAGTAAGAATGGTAATATTTTCAACATTCATTTAATATTATTATCTTGTTTATGGTTAATATGCATATTTTGAATGACTAGAAAAGTGCACGTGCGTTGCACGTGTCGTATTAAATTTCCAATTCATTCTAAATTTTGTATTGTATGGAAATAATATTATATATCCAGAATGTGTAGTTATGTTGTTCCATTGAATTTTGTGTCCGTATTAGAATCAAATTTTATTTAATATTAAACTAATATAGAAATTCATACTAATTTTGTATCTTACTAATAAGTTTTGTTCCTTTTTTTGTGTTATTTTATTTTATTTTAGACAACATTGCTTTGCGCCTTTCTTTGCCATGATGTTCATTATTTCACAATAGAAAAAGTACATTTTTGGTCCCTCGTGTTTATCATTGAAATACTTTTAGACCCACTTGCTAAAAGAACACTTTTGGTCCCTCCCTTTACCACATTATGACACATTTGGTCATCTCTTTTTGTAGATTGTTAGTAGTTAACGGAATTTGACCATAAATTATAGGACAGAAAAAATATACTCTTGTCCCTCATACATAATTAAAATATATTTGGTCCCTCTTGTTCTAAAAAAAACACTTTCAGTCCATTGATGATTTTGCCTTAATTTGATGAAATGGGGCGCCCACGTGCCCAACATGTGTGGGGTTATGTTAGCCACTAATGCGTAATTGACCGAGATGACCAACAACGTAGTAATATGGTAACTTAATGGATTGAAATGTGTCTTTTGTGAATATGGGGACCAAATACGAAATTGTGACTAATATAAGGGACAAAGTTGTACTTATCTCGTTTCTCATATTTAATATTTATAAAACACGATAAATTATAGTTTTCATCCTTCAAGTTTACACCGATTTCATATTTGGTCTCCCATGTTCACAAAAAAAAAAAAAAAAAAAAAAAAAAACAAAAACACATTTGATACCTCATGTTTCAGTAATTTAACACTTTTCGTCATTTCCGTCAATTTACTGTTAGTCCGATAGTTAAGGCAGTGATGGGCACATGCTTGATTCCGTTAATTTTAACTGACAATTAGCAGAAATGACTAAAAGTGTTTCATTTTGAAAATATGAGGGACCAAATCTGTTTGTTGTCAATATGAGGGACAAAATGTGGAATCGGTGCAAACTTGAGGGATGAAATGTATTTTTCTCGTTACAAAACATTATATTATACATACTCGTTTTTCAGCGGTTATCCTTTTCTTTATCATTGATATCAACATTGTTTTGGTCCAATGCAAAAAGAAAAAAAGAAAAAAAAAACGTTGAATGACTGTGTGTGTAAATAATATATATTATTATATTGTCTTTTCTAATTATCAAAATATCTATATATAGTTTCATATGATTGGAATTTGAAAAAAATGGAGCGATTATATTATTTTTATATTCATTTATAATTTTATAAAAGATTATGTATAAATTATGTTGTATTTTAATTTTTGTACAAATTTAATTATAAAAATCTTTGTTTTGCATATTAAAAATAATAATATTATAAATCTATTAATAAAAATAAAATATATAATATATAATTATAGAGTGTGCATACATCTATTATCGGGAGAATTACACTTTTGGTTCCCCATGTTTGGCCCGATCTAACTTTTGGTCCCCCTTGTTTTAAAGTGAACAAAGTTCACCTCCAAGTTTCAATTTTAAACACTTTTGGTCCCCGCCGTTACATGTCCGTTAGCAAGTAACGGAAAACACTATTTTGGGGCGAAAATTAGAATTTTCTTTTTTTGAGGCTGAAAAATAATTAGAAATTTGAAATAGACTACTTATAATTAAATTTTTAATAATATTAAGTATAATGAAATTTATTTAGTTAATTTCTTTTTTTATTATTAAAAAATAATCATAAGTAGTATAATGAAAACTAATATTAAGTATAATGCACAATAAGTTATTTAGTTAATTTATTTTTTATTATTAAAAAATTAATTATAGGTAGTATAATTATAATAATATTAAGTATAATTATAAATGACTTGTTTAGCTAATTTTTGTTTTTTTTTATTATTGATTTTTTATTATAAGTTGTATAATTAAGAATAATATTAAGTATAATTAAAAATAACTTCTTTAGTTAACTTATTTTCTTATTATTAAAAAATTAATTATAAGTAGTACAACTATAATAATATTAATATTAAGTATAATTAAAAATAATTTGTTTAGTTAATTTATTTATTTTTGTTATTAATTATTTTATCATAAGTAGTATAATTAAAAATAATATTAAGTATGATTAAAATAATTTGTTTAGTTAATTTTTTTATTATTAAAAAAATAATCATAAAAATATTAAGTATATTAAAAATTAATTTTTTTCATTAATTTGTTTCATTATTATTAAAAATTATAAGTAATCTATTTTGAATTTATAATTATTTTCAGCCCCAAAAACTTTTAAAATTTCAATTTTCACCCCCAAAATAGTGTTTCCCGTTACTTGTTAACAGATATGTAACGGCGGGGACCAAAAGTGTTTAAAATTGAAACTTGGAGGTGAACTTTGTTCACTTTGGAACAAGGGGACCAAAGTGAAATCGGACCAAACATGAGGGACCAAAAGTGTAATTCTCCCTCTATTATCTGTTTAGTAAAAAATATTTTTCTAAAATATTTTGAAGAGAAAGAAAATTGTGCCCAAAATTCTTCTCTACTCCAAAAAAAAAAATTCAAATCTCAAAAAATACATAACAATACAAAGAATTTTCTAATGAATTCCACAATCCAGTTAAATATAAAATAACAATCAATCTTTGCATGTTTTATAATACCAATTCACATTCTTTTCAAATCATTGAAATGCTCCACGAGATTGTATATCAAAACCTAAATATGACTAATTAATGGCATCATTAATCAATTAAAAAAAAGTCCAAAAAACTACAATGATGAGTTAGTTTTGGCGAGACTAAACTTACCTTGTTGTGAAATTCGTGATCCAATTAATTGATTATGGTATTCTTTGTTTCAAAATATTTTGCTTCCTATATCTAAGACATTACTTGCCACATCTTCTATATCTTGATTATCATAAAGTCATAGTATTGATTAGTAGGAGAGTTAAATAATAAGGACTAATTAATGAGACTTTATGTTAAAATGTATGGAATAAAGCTTGAGGAATACACAAAGTTGCAACCTATTCAATAAAACACGTATTTGTAGCAGTTGCAATAATCAATTAGAATTGTTTGTCAATTGTTAATAAGGAGTATTACTCAACTGCCCTTAAAAATTTACTTGTTTAGAGGGCATTTTTGCAAGTACAAAAAAGGGAAGAAACCTTCCCAAACATTCACACTTTTATAAGTAGTATAGAATTTATGTAGAGGGACCGATTAGGAAGATATCCCACACGAGCTGAATTGATGAAATAAAAAAAGCAGTTGTAAGCCTGGATCTTACAATCTTTCTTCATTTTTTATCTTTTCGTAATTTATTTGATTGAGTTGCATATTTTATACAAAAAATTCAGTTTGTTTTAGGAAAAAATGAAAGCAATGGCTCCTCAAGATTCTCAGACGTTAGATGGCAACCATGTTGTACATAATTCTGATGATTTGTTTGCAGAAGTGATGGGTAAAGATAAGGATGGGCAGTTGCGTATGTATGGGTTAGGAGTGACACCACTTGATGTTTATGGGGAAAAATCTAGTCGTGCTACACTTCTTAGACAGGCCATGGAGTGCAAAACAATGTATTTGGAAGCAATAGAAAAATATGACATGTTGAATGCCAAATTTGATCATTTGTCCGCAAATACACAATCTGGTGAACAACTTGAAACTCATAACTCACCAAATAAGGAAATTGGTTCTGAAAATGCTCCAAATACTACTTCAAATGGACAAGATAATTTTGGATATATTCCAGAAGCACTTTCAAGTGGGCAAGTTGGTGCTCAAAGTCCATTGTCCATTCCAAACGACCAACGCTCATTAGGATCAAATTATGTTCCAGTGTGTATCAAGGTAAGAAATAACATAACGTATAACTTGTTATTTGTATATATTTGTTACATACTAATTATATAAAAACTCGGTTCACAGGGTGGTTCGTATGTTGTTATGAAAAGTATAGCAAATGTGAATGAAATAGTTGCAACTGGTATCGTGGACAAAGTGGACAACGTTAGAGCAAATGGTACAGACTTGGGCCCTGATTTTTGCCAAGTTCTCATTCAATATCCAGTGAAGAAAGATGCCAGATTGATTTTCTCCTATAATCATATTCAAACAATTGGAAATGCTATTGGAGTACCGGTTGCTTGGCCCTTATCATTAGTATGTTTCTTTCTTTTCTCAGTCTTTCTTAATTTGATAGTGTTTAATTATTGCAACTTTCTTCTTCATTTGAGATTGTTGGCGATGTTTGCTTGTGATTTACTGTTATCGCATTTAAATGGGCTTAAGGACTTAACTTTTTTAATTATGATACAGACCAAATTGCAATTTTGAAAATTACTGAAAGTCGTCTCTTTTAGCGATATTAACAAAAAAAAATGGCTAGAATTTATAAAACTCACGGTACCAAAATATGTTTACTATATATTTATAGAACTCACAGTAGCAACATATGCTTAGTTTGTACAACATCTAAATAGAGAAAAATACATAAATAAACTTATTTTATACACCAGGGATGTTTTATAGAACACTTGTATTCTGCTGCAACTATTTTTTCAGTATTTTCAGACCACTATACACAAGAATATGGCTACTCTCCGTCTTCACTTTCCTTGTTTTGTTAATAAATAATAACCTTTATTTTATTTTCTTTTGAATAAAAAAGGTAGCAAATGTTGCTCAATGACCGTACTAGTTTTCTTATTGCTAATTAATATGTATTCTTGTACATACAGGTCGCTTTGGATTTGGAGGATGATGAGTACTATTGATGCAATATTTAAATGTGGCGGGAGCGAAATCGTAATCAATGATCATCCTGCCGTGTTGGAGTATTAAAATGATTGGAAGGCCACGACTTTTCATTGTTTTCTAGTCAAGGGGAATAAATTTTACTCCAGATGTTCTCTCATCTTTTTTTTTACTATAAACTTACAGAATATTCATATATCCTAGATTTATGGTTCAAGAATCTTAATTTGATCTTGTTGTTTTTTGTCTTGGGAGATTGACTGTGGTAGTATGGCTGACTTTTTAAATCAAATGCTATTGAAAATTCAATGTTTAATAACTTTAGTTAATGGTTAATAATGTGAATGTTAGTATAATATGATTTTTTATTTAAAATTTTGTTTTATATGTATTTTTAATGTGTAATGACTAAAATATGATCTGAATTGTATGTGTCCCAAACATTAGTTATGACACCTAATTTATCCATTTTGTAGGAATTTTAAATGCCCTGTAATATGTATTAGGATACTTATTAGTAGTGCCTTCAAATTTATTCAGTTTAGATATAAGTGCCCTAAGTAGATTTTATAAGACAGTAAATAATGTCTGCATAAATATCTAAAACGACATTTATAAGTGTCTTAATTTCGTGTTGTAGTCGCATACACAAATGTCTCTAGACTATCATAAGTAGTCTCAAAAATATAATTTAAAGGACATATATATGTGTCTCAAAATACTTATTGGGACAACGATAAATGTCTCGAAAAGCAAGATTTATGGAGGCATATAATAAGTGCCTGGTGACCTATTGCGACACACAACTGCGCGACATATATTTTATTTGCCCTTAAAAGTGTAAATGCCTCAAAATGTTACGTATTGAGACATTTCTTCAATGTCCTAATAGTATATTTTTGTTGCAGTGTTCCCATAGGCTGTAAGTGGATCAATAAGAACAAAATTAGAATGGATGGAAAGGTATCGACCTATAAAGCTAGATTGGTAGCGAAAGGATATACTCAAAGGCAAGGTGTTGACTATGAGGAAACCTTTTCGCCAGTCGCGACGCTGAAGTCCATTAGGATTTTGCTGGCCATAGCTGCGTGGTACGACGACGAGATATGGAAAATGGATGTGAAGACCGCCTTCTTTAATGGAGACATTGAGGAAGAAATTTACATGGCGCAGCCGGAAGGCTTCATATCTTCTGGAGGTGAGCAAAAGGTTTGCAAGCTTCAGCGATCCATTTATGGATTGAAACAAGCATCCCGTAGTTGGCTCGACTCAACTATCAAAGAGTTTGATTTTGAGAAGAATCCAGAGGAACCTTGTTTATACAAGAAGGTTAGTGGGAGGGCAGTAATATTTTTACTGCTTTACGTTGATGACATTCTGCTCATTGGGAATGACGTAGCAATGTTGTAACAAACGAAAACATGGTTGTCCGCACGTTTCTCAATAAAGGATTTGGGAGAAGCATCTTATGCATTAGGAATACGCATCTATAGACATAGAGCAAGATAGATACTTGGTTTATCACAAAACATGTACATAGAACGAGTCACCTCGGAAGAGAACGTTGCAGACCCCTTCACGAAGCCTTTACCAAGATCGGTCCACGAGAAACATCGAGAGTCGATGGGATTGCGATTCATGGGTAGTTACGTTGGCTTTAGGTCAAGTGGGAGATTGTTAGAATAGGTGACCACCAAGCCAACATGTGGTTGTGGTCTTTCATATTTATTATGGTAATAAACAAACCTTTTTCGTATTAATGATGAAAACACCTCGGCATTCTATATCTTTGTCCCTTTGTCACAAGCATAGATATAGTCCTTACAGTTATTACAAGTACTAGTAATTGATCGTTAGGATCGTGAGATATTTACTTAAGTATTATAACTGTTAAACGTGTTCCTAGTCGAAGGGTTACGCCACCAATGAGGATATCGGCCTTTCCCATTAAGAGACTGGCACTTAGTGTATGCGTACTGCATCTCATCAGTAAACAGTATTGTGATATCGGCATGCATAAGTGGGTGCTTGTAAATTGACAAGTTCACTGAACTCCCTCACCCTAGAAATCTCTAAGTGGTTCACAATAATCGAGTAGAGATATATGTGGTATAGTTGTACACCATTAGTCCTTATCACCTAGACATCACTGTGACTTCACTAGAGGACCAGCTGTATCGTGACCTGTCTCTGAGTTCCACCGAGGACCACCCCAAGGGCCAGTGTTCGTGCAGTCCAAAATCCAGTGGGAGGTCTGTGCATTGTAGTCGGGGATTCGATCGCTAGAATAGTCTTGGATGTCCTGTGTGTTCTTATAGTTTGTAATCTCTCTAAGTCTCTGGCCATAGCTGACTAAGTGATGATTAGAGAATTCGATTCTCTAAGTCATGCACGTAACGACTACAACACTTAGAACGATCGCACAGTCATTGAACTACTAAGGAGGTCTCGATGAACCAATGCCTCTAGTTCAATCGGGACATATGAATCGAAGGGATTGTACTGTATGCTAACTATATCAAAAGGTTCTTGCAGGCACTTCATTTGTATATAGGGAATCATGACGCGTAGTTTCTAGACGCCAATCTTGATTTGTTGGATGATTAAGGTGAAACGAGCTTCATCTTAATCGTAACTCTAAGGGACAAGTTTTGAACACAAAGGGTTTTGGGCCCACGGCTAGCTTACACCTGAACCATCGAGGATCACTGTTGGGCGAAAACCTACACGCAAGTGCACGTATCGTACAAGTAATATAGTGGACAATTAAGTCCGGATATCAAACCCACAGGGAATATTTAATTATCTAATCCTAGACGCTAAATTCTACCAATTATTATCAAGCCCACCCTACACAGTCGAATTTTAGAGAGAATTAACTAAATTAAATTAAAAGGCAAATTAAAACGACAAAGCAAGAAAGCAAATTAAACACGAAGATTTATCAGAGTAAACGAGCCTAGGATTTTATTCTTCCCCCTATGTGATTATTACTCCCCCAATTCCTTCAATTATGCAAGCAATTAACCCGGATTATTAACCTGAGATGCTAAAATAATCATAACCCGCTTCCGCGTGTATTACGATTCTAATCTCTAGATTCAATTACTATATTCCTATGCAATTAATTCTAGAACACAGCATTAAGCACAAATCTCAATAATGGCTACCTAAGAGATTAACTATATTCCTATGTTAATACCACAAAGGCTCTTCTACCACAGTTCTAATTATTAACCCGATCTTCCGATTCATGCGATTAACAATAACATAAAAGCACATAAGTTGATCAAGTTCATGAACTTAATAAAACAAGTAGAAGAAATAATCTGGAATTAAAACTTGCATAAAATCATAGAATTGGGTTCATAAATCCCACATAGGGTTCCAAATAAAATCCTAGAAATAAGTAATTTAGCTACTCATGATTAAAGGAAAAACACAAATAAAATAAGTCATAAACGATAAATCTATGCTTAGAGTCTTCGAATTCTTCGTCTTCGTTATTGCTTTGTTGCTCTCCAAATTGCGTAAAAAAAAGATCCTCAATTGTGTGCTTGGATTGGTCTTATATAGGGTGAAGAACTTAAGGCAGTTTCCTTGTGCAATTAAAATCCCTTTACTGCGCCACCTCGACCATCCGGACGGCCGTGTGAGATTTACGCCTGAAATCCGCACGGCCGCGCGGTCTTCAATTCTTCAGAAATCTGATTTTTTCACTTTGGCCCACTTTTTCTCCGAATTTGCAGTTTTCACCCCATAAGTTGCCAATTCTTCAATTTGCACCTAAAATACAAATAACAACCATTTTAAGCACCAATTATCATTAAAACACACCAAAAGCTCCAATTAAAAGGTACAATTAAGTGTATAAATATACACTTAACACACCCCCAAACTTGAACTTTTGCTTGTCCTCAAGTAAAATCAAATTAAGAACACAAAACACGACTATACATCTCATTACATAGATCGATTGGTCAACTTCGCGTTTTCAGAACTTGCAATTATGATGATAATTCCTAGGTATTCGCAAGCTTAATCATTCAACGGCACTTAGTCACTCACTATTACCAAAAACCACAAATCATACAATTGTTTCAAGTATCCAATATTTGCAAGTTAAAGATAGAAAAAATTTATACTTACATGCATATATTTGACTCCAAATACTCACCAAATTATTCTACTCAACTAATATTGAATATTAAGCTATTGGGATCATTGGGACTTTGTGGCTTTCAATTGTTAGGCTCTTTGGTCCGAGGTAGGTAATATGGGTATGTGTGGCTAATTTTTCATGAATTGAGGTGATTACGCCAAAATTTGAAAGATAGGCGTTTGAAACAATGAATTCACCTCTAGGGACTTTAATAAACTCGACTCTCCAAAATTCACACGTCAACACTTTTGCCTTTGAGGCAATGGATCGAGTTTTCAACACAATTCAACAACTAGCCCTTATTTCTCCCTTATAATCTATTCTTCTTCTTCTTCTATTTCTTTTTTTTTTTTTGTTTTTTTTTTTTTTATAATCGAATCGAAGAAATTAGATATATATATATATATATATATGAAGATGCACATATATATCTATTGTTATTATTATTATTATTTTTTTTATTTTTTTTTTCGAAGAAGAAGAAAATTCTTATAAAACATTTCGACCGAACTCCAAGGGATAATTATTCAAAAATCTCCACTTCTCTACCTTCTACATATTGGCTAAAAGAAAGAACACCTTTTTTCTCCGAGGCTCAAATCAAGGTTCTAAGGATAAATTCGACAAAAAAGATAGGCTTGAAAGGCTCAAATGGTTCAAAGAAGGCCCAAATCATATCCCAAATCACTTACTACCCAACACTTCGTATCATAAATGTCCTAAGGTGAGATTTAAAACTGAACAAAGCATGATTTAGCAAAAATAAATTCCAAATTTAAAATACAAAACATTCAACCAAAGCAATGCACAAGATGTGATTCCTAGCAATACTTCACTTCTACGTTCCGTTGAATCGAAAGCTAAACGAACATCAAATCCTTATCACACAAAACAAGCAATCTCATCATCAAACATTGATCACCTCTCATCATCATAAATCATCGATGCATTCGACTCAAGCAATTTTTTTTTTTTTTTAAACAAATAATAAAATGAAAATACTAAAACGATAACTAAAACAAAAACTAAAGCATGCAAACTAACAAACAAGCAAAACACAAATAAAACACACATAAAAGAAAACAAATAATTAACCACTCCCAAACTTAAAATTCACATTGCCCTCAATGTGATTCGCCCGGAGTTTAAGGATAGAAAACACCTGTTTAAACGGCGGGACCATCGTCGGGTTGCTCACCAACTCCACCATGTGCATGAGCATCATCCTCCTCGTCATCCTCCAATAGCTCGGGTACCGGCTCAAGAATTGGTGCGGGAAAATCGTTGAACACCTTGTGGGCGTTCTTGGTGGAATGGGTTTTTCGAGAAAATTGCACCGTTCTTGAATCTCCCTGCGCAAATCAACAAAAAACCACCTTGATTACGTACTATATGAGTGTAGTTGGTAAATTTTCGGTGAAATTTGTCAAATAAAAGGGAAATTTTCGAAAAAGGAAGGCGAGTGTTCGAATTGGGGGAGAGAGGGGAGTTGAAATTATGGAAATTGTTTTTTTTTTTTTTCTGATTCGCACGGCCGTGCGAAATTGAGGTGAAAAATCCGCACGGCCGTGCCCTTTCTCATAATTGGGCAGTAGCCTCTTCAAATCTCACACGGCCGTGCGAGATTTAGGTGTAAAATCCGCACGGCCGTGCCCTTTTCCAATTTTGGGCAGTAGCACCATCAAATCTCGCACGGCCGTGCGAGATTTAGGTGTAAACTCCGCACGGCCGTGCCCTTTTCCAATTTTGGGCAGTAGCACCGTCAAAATCTCACACGGCCGTGTGAAATTCGTGCCTTTTTCTTGCACGGCCGTGTGAATAATTGCAATTAGGCCCCTGAAAAATACAAACGTCTTATTAGTGCCCCTGAAACTTTTTTTCTTTTTTTTTTTTTTTTTTTTAATAAAGACAAAAACTAAAAAAATAAAAATTAAAATAACATAAAATAAAAATAAGAAAAACGAAATCTCGGGTTGCCTCCCGAGAAGCGCTAAGTTTACAGTCTTCAGCCGGACTTTGTCTGCTTCTTTGTTCAAGCTCACGTGACCGAAGTCACTTGGCGATTGAGTTCCTCTCCCCGATGATGCTTGTTTGATTCTTTAGGTGGCCACATCCTCCTTGCACGTTCATCACCGTTGGCACCCCAACTCTTTTGACTATTTCTCGAAGGAGTTGAAATTGAGTCCGCACAATAAACGTGCTCCTTCGGATTCCCTTTTCCGCCGTCATCTCCTGCACTCAACGATGCTTTCCCATTGTCCAAGTTCAAAACATCAAATTTTTCATGAGTTGTAAAATCCATAAGTTCAATAGCAAAACAATCATTATTATCACATGGATTTATTAGCACTAAAAACATTGAATTTGATTGTTTGATCATGCACGGTCATTGTAAGATCACCACTAGCACAATCAATAAGTGTTTTCGACGTGGCTAAAAAAGGTCTCCCTACGATAAGAGGTATCTCCCTATCCTCATCTATATCAAGTATAACGAAATCGACAGGGAAGATAAATTTATTGACTTTCACTAGCACATTCTCTAAAATACTTTTTGGGTAAACTAAAGATCTATCGGCTAATTGAAGAGTTATAGCCGTCGGTTCAATTTCTCCTAACCCAAGATTTTTAAAAGTAGAGTACGGCATAAGATTAATGCTAGCGCCTAAATCAATGAGCGATCTAAAATTTTTACCTCATATAGTACAAGGAATAGTAAACTTACCTGGATCGCCGAGTTTTTGTGGAAGAGGCCGAGTAAGAATTGCACTAATTTGCTCCGTGAGTTGGATCATCTCGTTCCCTTGTAATTTCTTACTTTTCTTCACGAGGTCCTTGAGGAACTTCACCCACTTTGGCATCTTTTGAAGTGCTTCAATGAAAGGAATATTTATGCGAATTTCCTTCAACTTGTCCAAAAATCTTTGATATTCGGCATCGAGCTTCTTCTTTATAAACTTTTGAGGATAAGGAATTGGAGGGGCTTGTGAAGGCACCGTCGATGGTGGCTCGTCATAAGATGCACTACACCACAAAACGTCATTCATAGCGTTTGAAAAACGCTATCGTAGGCTATTATAGCGTTTTTACAAACGCTATGTCTGCCGGAGCTATAATAGGTCGGGACTTTTTAATAGCGCTGCATAAACGCTATCTTAAAATCTCTATACATAGCGTTTTTTATGTGCTATTGTCCACTCTGTTATAACATATTATACACGCTATACTTCACCAATTATAGCATTTTGTAAATGCTATGTTATCTATAGCGTTTGATGTTGAGGCATTTTTGTGCCATTATTTATATTTCATAAATGCTATCGAACACAATGCTTTTACTATAACGATGTCCAACATAATAATGAAAAAAATAATAATCATACTTCTGTATAACACCAAAACCACATTATATAATATCCACAAAAATTGTCACTGGTATTCGGACCAAGTTAATATAATAACTACAAAAAACTAAACTATCTTTCAATATTTTTACATAACAAAAAGGAAAAGATGTTACCCAATAAAAATATTTATATATTCTACAGTACTAAACATACATTTATCATTACTTGAAGAAAACAAAACTTCTAGTTTAATGATCTCCAATATTCTCATGTCTTCTAGTCAGCAAGCACTCTCGGTGATGTTCCAAGTTTCACCGAAATGACGACACAAAAATACAATATTAAAAACATTGCAAGGTTATTTGTTAATTGCACTTCAGCTTAGTCTATTTAATTATACGTGTAAAGAATTTTTGAATAATTAAAATTGAAGTGACTTGGAAAATATGTACCTGTAATCGTTTTACCTCGCTTTCCAAAGGCAATAAACTTTGCAAAACACGAAGCTCAAAGCGAGAGGCTAACAGTTGTCCTCATCTAGCATCATGAAGAGAGGGTAATTGACTTTCACTAGAAATAGCAAAGTTGGCAATTGTGAAGACATTAAGCCCTGCAAACAAGGACATAAGACATTGAACAATTAGGAACGACTAAGATCCATAAGTAATGAGTTCAGATTCTGTACACTTGAAATACGAAACTTTTTAATGTTCTAAACTGCGAATAGTATAATCTATAAGTGATAAACAAGGGAGAAAACAGAATGGAGACTTCCTATCAACAGAATACATAAAGTAAGATTTAATAGACAATAAATTAACACAAGGCTTTGTTATAAAAAAAATGTATTAAGAACTACAAGAACTAAAAGAAGATGAGTTAGACAAATTGTAATCAAACAACAAATGAATTGATAAAAATATAAATTAACAAATAAACAAAAAATCAACAACTCAATGTAAGAGTTTGATTCATGACAAAGAGTCCCATTAGAAGGCCACAACATAGATCAAAATTGGACTCAACCTGCAATGAGAATCGAGTTCGCATATCGAGTCGAAAAAATGATTTGAATGCATAGAAAGGGCAACATATTTTTTGGTAATGAATCAATTATATTAAAATAAGGGCAAAATTCATTTTGCACCCCTGTACTATGCGAAATGTATCATTTACCCCCCTGAAGTATAGAAAACATCAAACACCCCCCTGCGGTTAGTTTTTTTTTTTTCTAATTCCGTTAGTCAAACCCTTTGACCGACTATTGCAAAGAAATGTTGGCTTTATTTATTTTAACGAAAATACCCCAAAAATTTTCTATATATAGGATGCTTCGTTTTGACAAATGTTCACTGGATTTTTCACTTTTTTCCGCCATTTTTTTCACTTTATTCAATCATTTTTTGTTTACATTTTCAGCCATTTTTCTTATAAAAAAACTGAATAGTCGATAAATAAGAATGAAGCTTCGCAAATTATAAATGTAAAACCAACAAAAAGGAAAACTAAAAGTCCTGAAATCTAAAAGAAACCATAAAATTGGAATCAAACCATATGAAGGAATCACAAATTAAAAACAAAGTTTTTCATATTATAATGAAAAATTCTCAAAAAAGAAAACCAAGAATAAAATTAAATCCTATAATCGACAAAAAGCCCTAATTTGAACGAACGCTAAAAATCGTCAACAATCCAAAAAAAATATGCCTGGAAAAAATTAGGAATTATATCAAACATAAAAACAGGGTAAAAGAGTCATTGCGCACTCAAAATTTAACACCGTTAAAATTTTGACCATTGACCGTTAAAAGTAAGGGGGTGTTTGATGTTTTCTATACATTAGGGGGGTAAATGATACCTTTCACATAGTACAGGGGTGCAAAATGAATTTTACCCTTAAAATAATTGGAATAACATTCAAGAAATACCATTATCAAGATGAATAAATAATATTAAAAAAATAATACAGAGTGCTCATACACTTGCAGTTAGTAGACTAATTTTCAAGTCAGTAAAAAGAGTACTCACGGGAAATATTTATGCTTTTGGATTATCAGTAACTTGATTATAATTTGGGCAAAAAGTCGCTGCAAAGGGAGATGATGAAATTCGTATTTTCCTGTGAAATAAAATCAATAACAAATCATAATACTCATTATATGTATATAAATATCACGAGACGATACAAAATCTCAACCAAAATTGTTGAACAAATTATTTTAGTCGAAAGGATAAATCCGTCACCATAAAACAAGAAGTTTACCAATATTCCCATAGTCATCAGATTTGAAGAACCTTGTTCACATTTGAGATATTTGAAATTCACTTACCAAGCAATCGAAAGTCAAGAGCAAATCAATTGACAAGAATTAGGGATTTCTGCAAATAAACTGAGAATTAGGGGTTTCTGCAAATAAACTGAAAATTGGACAAATTTACAAATAATGATAGAATGGGAGAGTTAGGGCTTGATACTGCCATACCGGGATCGGAAAACAGAGAGAAACGGAAAAACTAGGGTCGGTAGATCAGCTAACGTGAGAAATCAGAAAAGAGTCGACTGGTAGACAAATGATTTTTTCTTCACCAAACATTTATTTTATTTGAAGAAACTGCAAGGGAGCCCAATAACAAGCCCGGTGGATTTTATTTGAAGAAACTGCAAGGGAGCCCAATAACAAGCCCGGTGGATGACTAATGTAATAGCGTTTATTTTTAATAATTTTAATGCGTAAAAGCTATTATAGCACTTATTAGAAAAAATGCTATAACAAAGTGCTATTAAAAGTCAATTTTGTTGTAGTGATGATTCTTTTTCCTCATTCTTTTTCGGCTTCTCGATTACCGTGTTTCTCTTCTCTTTTCGTGGGGCTTCCTCCAATTGCTTACCGTTCTTCAAGGTGACTGTTTGGCACGTCTCAACCTCGATCTTTTTCGTTAGCAATCTTTGTGGATATGGGATTGGCTCGACCCATTCGGTTCCAGTGACTTGCGGCTTGATTTGAATTTCTTCCCTTTTTTCGCTCTTGACATCGATAGCTTGGCACGTCTCGAACTTTTGATTTCGAGGATTTTCCGTATTCGATGGCAATGCTCCCGGCAGGCCGTTCTCTTGCTTCAAAGCTAATTGAGCGAGTTGATTCTCCAAATTTCGCAACGAGGCTTGGGTAGCGGTCATGAATTGGGCCAATATCTCATCCGTGTTTGATTTTTGGGCCGGTGGATTGTTGCCTTGATAGCTTTGTTGAGGAGGGGCTTGATTTTGGAATTGACCTTGAGGTCTTTGATATCCTTGGCCTTGTTGATTTCCTCCATATTGCCCTTGTGATCTCCACCCTTGATTTTGAAATTGGCGAGGCGCGTTGTTGACGTAGTTCAGCGACTCCACATCTTGTTGGCATTGGAGCGTGTAATGATTTCCACCGCAAATTTCACAACATGGAGAATCGATTGCTTTGACTTGTTGTGGTGGACTTGCTTTGATGTGCTGCAGAAGGAGTTGATTTTGTTGAGCAATTTGGGTCACTTGAGCTTGAAGGGCCGTAATTGCATCTAACTCCAACACTCCGGGAATTTTCTTAGCTCCACTAACCGTCCTTTCGCTTGACTTGGCAAACCGATTTTGTGCAATTTAATCCAACATGATAAATGCATCCGGTATCGATTGACTCATAAAATTACCTCCGATTGAGGCATCTAAAACGGTCCGTGCATTCTCGTTGATCCCTTGGTAGAAGATGTGGATTTGTCGCCATTGTTCGACTCCATGTGTTGGACACTGCCGCAAAAGAGTTTTAAATCTCTCCCATGCCTCGTATAATTATTGGCCTTGCTCTTGGACAAAATTATGAATTTCTCGTCGGATTCTCTCGTCCTTCTCGGGTGAGCTGTAAACTTTCATGAAAAGGTTGAGGAGTTGAGACCACGACGAGATAGAGTGGGGGGCTTGGGACATCAACCACTGGCGAGCTTTTCCTTGTTAGGAGTGCTTGAAGAGAATTAATTGTAGCGCCTCATGGGAAACGCTATTTTGACGGTGGGAGTTACAGGTATCTAGAAAATTGACAATGTGAAGATGGGGATCTTCACCTGCCAATCCACTAAATAACCCGTTATTTTGGAGCATCGTCAAGAGGCCTTGCTTGATCTCAAAATTGTGCGCCTCAATGGGTGGATATTGGATGCTCGGGCGGAATCCGTCATGAGTGGGGATTATGTAGTCTTGAAGTGCCCGTGGCCTAGCTGCTGGCTGTAACGGAAGTTGAGGGGGTGGGTCTTGGACTTGGTTTCCATTGGCATTGATTAAATTACCCTCTGCGCGTATGCGTTCTTCGTCCTCCATTGTATTGGTTGCGTGTTGACGTCTCCTAGCGGCTCGAAAAGTGCGTTCGATTTCGGGATCAAACGGTTCTCTAGCAAGATCGAGTCTCCTAGGCATACACCGTACCTAAAAAGAAAAATAAAATAAAACAAAAATTAAATGGGTGAATCGTGAAAATTGTTCAAATCTAGAGCTAGAATAAAATAAATAATTAAAATAGTTCCCCGGCAACGGCGCCAAGAACTTGTTGGGCGAAAACCTACACGCAAGTGCACGTATCGTACAAGTAATATAGTGGACAATTAAGTCCGGATATCGAACCCACAGGGAATATTTAATTATCTAATCCTAGACGCTAACTTCTACCAATTATTATCAAGCCCACCCTACACAGTCGAATTTTAGAGAGAATTAACTAAATTAAATTAAAAGGCAAATTAAAACGACAAAGCAAGAAAGCAAATTAAACACGAAGATTTATCAGAGTAAACGAGCCTAGGATTTTATTCTTCCCCCTATGTGATTATTACTCCCCCAATTCCTTCAATTATGCAAGCAATTAACCTGGATTATTAACCTGAGATGCTAAAATAATCATAACCCGCTTCCGCGTGTATTACGATTCTAATCTCTAGATTCAATTACTATATTCCTATGCAATTAATTCTAGAACACATCATTAAGCACAAATCTCAATAATGGCTACCTAAGAGATTAACTATATTCCTATGTTAATACCACAAAGGCTCTTCTACCACAGTTCTAATTATTAACCCGATCTTCCGATTCATGCGATTAACAATAACATAAAAGCACATAAGTTGATCAAGTTCATGAACTTAATAAAACAAGTAGAAGAAATAATCTGGAATTAAAACTTGCATAAAATCATAGAATTGGG
The DNA here is from genome assembly GCF_000504015.1 of Erythranthe guttata. The sequence continues at coordinate 435,886 of NW_012194896.1, read as the reverse complement.
TTCATAAATCCCACATAGGGTTCCAAATAAAATCCTAGAAATAAGTAATTTAGCTACTCATGATTAAAGGAAAAACACAAATAAAATAAGTCATAAACGATAAATCTATGCTTAGAGTCTTCGAATTCTTCGTCTTCGTTATTGCTTTGTTGCTCTCCAAATTGCGTAAAAAAAAGATCCTCAATTGTGTGCTTGGATTGGTCTTATATAGGGTGAAGAACTTAAGGCAGTTTCCTTGTGCAATTAAAATCCCTTTACTGCGCCACCTCGACCATCCGGACGGCCGTGTGAGATTTACGCCTGAAATCCGCACGGCCGCGCGGTCTTCAATTCTTCAGAAATCTGTTTTTTTCACTTTTGGCCCACTTTTTCTCCGAATTTGCAGTTTTCACCCCATAAGTTGCCAATTCTTCAATTTGCACCTAAAATACAAATAACAACCATTTTAAGCACCAATTATCATTAAAACACACCAAAAGCTCCAATTAAAAGGTACAATTAAGTGTATAAATATACACTTAACAATCACACTGCTCGTGCACATGAGATCTTTGAATGAACGGTCAATGGTAAAAATGGTTTATCTTTGGATGATTGGAAGTCAATATGATTCGATCCAACATTCGTAATTTGGAATTATGAATGAGAATAAGAGAAGGAACAGAATAGGCGAACATCTTAGTGGACTTTCTAAATCGGGATGTTTCCAAATTTAGAAATTGCACTGAATTAGGGTTTCCACTTTTAGAAAGCTGGAAATTGAGAATTGGCACTCATAATGAAGAGGACATTATAATGATTCCGAAAATGTAATTGTTACAATTTTCCGATCGTCGAATTAAGAGAGATGAACGAGTAAAAGAACTAACAAACTTAAGCTGTTGGGCCCGGTCCAACTTAAGCTCGTTAGGGTTTTATGCAAGACATTATAAATACTTGATTTATAGGTCTTGCACAACACACAATTCAAAAACCTAACCCTAGCCGCTCCCTCTCTCTCGGTCGTTCTCCCCTCGCGGCCAACACCGCCATCGTCGCCGTTCGTTCGCCGGAATCGGCCTTACCTTGGCCGATTAATCGTGGTAGATCTTTTTCCTTTTTATTCTTTCCGTTTATTCTAACTATTCCTTGTGTAGTGCCACGTTTAAGTAGATCGATGTATACGAGGTGAAATCCGAGAGGAGGAAGATCGAAATTTTGAAGCTTTTCTCCACCCAAATAGCATATCAATCATTATAATAATAAAATAAGAAGAAGAGTGTGGGTATTATGATGATTGTTATTTGAAGGTGAAGTGGTGAACTGAACTGGCAGTTAATTTATGAGGAAGAGTGGGTTTGAATAAATTTTGATATGAGAGAGAGAGAGAGAGAGAGAGAGAGAGAGAGAGAGAGAGAGAGAGAGAGAGAGAGAGAGAGAGAGAGAGAGAGAGAGAGAGAGAGAGAGAGAGAGAGAGAGAGAGAGAGGAATTATCGGGTAGTTCACCAATCCATGGAATTAAAACTGCTCCACTACATGTCACGTCTTCAATTTTTCTCTCCATTTTAAACATATTAAAGAAAAAAAAAAGAAACAAAACTGTCACGTATTAAAGAAAAAACTACGTCAATTCCTTCCAGACACACGATCTGTGCACGGTGTATGAAACATCACACGATCACCCCACTATCAAATTCTTCAAATCATTATTTTTTAACCGATTATTATATTCTTCAAATATATATACAGATTTGATTGTTAATCCTCGGTAAAAAAATTAAACCTCCTCTCTCCCTCAAGATATTACAATTGGAACATTGACCTTCAAGGATCCCCAAAATTCTGAGATCTAATAGAGCATATGAAGGACCGCATGAGTGGATTATCGTCTCTCTGATTCTTTATTTTTCTGTACTCGTTTAAATTACTAAGGAATTTCTATTAGAATCCTCTGAAGCTTTTGGAGTTGAGAAATGGTGATTGAATTGCCGGACAATTTCAGGAATTGTATATCAATTGTCGTTATAGAAGGAGAAAGTTTTCTCTTATCCTACTGATAAACATTATTAACTGTAATATACCTTAAACTATATTATTGACTTCTTACACGGGTTTTCATGCGAATAATGGGTTACGATTTGAATTCCTCGGTGGGGAGTCGACTGAAATTTCTGTTGTTTCTGAGTTGCGTATTGCCAGTCGGTCTTTTAAGAGTTTCTAAGTATTTTCATTTTTTTGCACTTTGTTCAGCATTTGTAAATGAATCTATGTTTTTATTTGATTAAGAAGTGAAACAGAGAAAAAAAAAAAAAAAAAAGGAAGTAGACTAGTATTTTCATTTGCTTCTGTAGGAATTTTTGTGATTGTAGTAGTTATTTTTTTTCTAAATATTGTCCTTCTCATTATCCCGTCATGATCGTTTATGTTGTAGTTTCACTACTTTTTTCTCCTGAAATTCAATTTTCTTATCGGGGAATTCAGATTTATGCAGCATGTGGTTGTGTTGGAGTCATTAGGATTCTAGCTAATATACCCTCATTTGATCCCTTATGTTTGTTTCATTTCAAAAGACCTTGAGCACCTAAGGATTTTTCTGCCAATGAGGATGACAAAAGGAAAAAAGGCAAGTTTGAAAGAGCATATTAAAAATCGTTTGCGGATAACATGGATTCACATCCAAGAAAGGTCCATTTTTCAGCACATTGTTTTCTCTCATTCTACTTTAATTCTTTATTAAAAATGATATATATTCCATTTAGTTTTCTTGATCTTTCCATATATTGTCTTTCTTAGGTAAGATTTGCTCCAAAAGAATCCGGGAAAGATTTAAATCATTTGGGTCACATTCGTCCGTATAAAATGGCAGTGTTTCTTCTTAAATTCTTTGGCCGGTTTTTTTGGATTAGATTCTCGCTAACAAGAATAAAACTTCCCATCATGGTCGTAAGTTTTCTCACGATCTACCGTCACGTTGTATTCCCACTAGTATGTTTTCGTTTATAAATATAAAATTGTTGGCCATCATTATCAATTTCTCAAGTTTTCCACAACCCTTCTTTTCAATTTTATATTTGTTTCCCCGTCAAACAATATAAGCCGCCATGGTTTGGATTTGTTTGGTGCTCTTCTTCCATAGCAATATAACATTCTGTAGCAGCAGAATCCACAATTGTATCCATCGTTAAAGAGGAGTGTGCCGTCAAAGACCAATCATTGTTTATGGTATTTTGTTTTAAGATTTATTGATTACTTTTGGTCTATTATAAGATGCAACTTTGTATGATTGATTGATTGTTTGTTGTAGTCGTGCAATTTTTTTTTTTTTTTTTTTTTGTAACTTTGCTTATGAGGTATATCTTCTGAGAGGATTTCTTTGGTTAAATCTAAAATTTCTAGACAACTCAGTAGATCTCGATCTTGGTTCGCCTTCAAGATGCTCACGAAATTATTTGTTACTCTACTTGCTTGTATCTTTGCTTTAGGTATGTTGCCGATTTCTCTTCTTCCCGGTTGTTTCGCTCAAACTTTTCCTTTTCTTTGAAGACGAAAACACCAAAAGAGAAACGAACAATGGAAAACCCGAAAACAAGGACCAACCCATCAACCCAGCAATGAAAACTCGAGAAGAATTCATGATTGTTACTCATATTTATTCATATAACAGCAAACAATAATTACAACATAATTTCATAAAGATAGAAAGATTTTCCATATAAAGCACATTATATTATTATACCATTTTGAAGCTTTTCTCCATCCAAATAGTATATCAGACATTATAATAATAAAATAAGATGAAGAGTGTGGGTATTATGATGATTGCAATTGGAAGGTGAAGTGGTGAACTGAACTAGCAGTTAATTTATGAGGAAGAGTTTGGTTTGAATAATTTTTTAGCTCAGAGAGAGAGAGGAATTATCGGGTGGTTCGCCACTCCATGGAATTAAAACTGATCCACTACATGTCACGTCTTCAATTTTTCCCTCCATTTTAAACATATTAAAGAAATAAAAAGAATAGAAAATAAACTGTCAAGTAGTAAAGAAAAAACTACCTCAATTCCTTCCAGACAAACGATCTATGCACGGTGTATGAAACATCACACGATCCCCCCACTATCAAATTATTCAAATCATAATTTTTTAACCGATTATTATATTCTTCAATATATATAAAGATTTGATTGTTAATCCTCGATAAAAAAAATTACACCTCCTCTCTCCCTGAAGAGATTACAATTGAAACATTGACCTTCAAGGATCCCCAAAAGTCTGAGTTCTAATAGAGCATATGAAGGACCGCATGAGTGGATTTTCGTCTCTCTGATTCTCTATTTTTCTATCCTCGTTTAAATTTCTCAGGGATGTCTATTAGAATCTGCTGAAGCTTTTGGAGTAGAGAAATGGCGATTGAATTGCCGGACAATTTCAGGAATTGTATCTCAATTGTCGTTATAGAATGAGAAAGTTTTCTCTTATCCTATTGATAAACATTATTAAACTATATTATTGACTCCTTCCACGGGTTTTCATGCGAATAATGGGTTACAATTTCTTTACCCTAACTCAATTCCTCGGTGATTGAAATTTCTGTTGTTTCTGAGTTGCGTAAAGCCACTCGGTCTTTTAAGAGTTTCTAAGTATTTTAATTTTCAGCATTGTAAATGAATCTATGTTTTTACTTGATTAATACGTGAAACAGAGTAGTAGTTTTTTTTCATTTGCTTCTGTTTGTGTGATTGTAGTAGCTATTTTTTTTTAAACATTGTCCTTCTCATTATCGCGTCATGATCGTTTATGTTGTTGTTTCACTATTTTTTTCTCCTGAAATTGCTTTGTGGATTCAATTTTTTTTATCGGGGATTTCAGATTTATTCAGCATGTAGTTGGTGGTGTTGGAGTCGTTGTTAGGATTTTAGCTCATTTGATCCCTTATGTTTATATAATTTCAAAAGATCTTGAGAACCTAAGGTTTTTTCTGCCAATGAGGACGACAAAAAGAAAAAAAGGCAAGTGTAAAAGAGCATATTAAAAATCGTTTGCGGATAACATGGATTCACATCCATGAAAGGTCCATTTTTCAGCACTTTGTTTTCTCTCATTTTACTTTAATTATTTATTAAAAACGATATATATTTCATTTAGTTTTCTTGATTTTTTCATATATTGTCTTCTCAGGTAAGATTTGCTCCAAAAGAATCCGAGAAATATTCAAATAATTTGGGTCACATTCGTCCGTAAAAAATGGCAGTGTTTCTTCTTAAATTCTTTGGACGGTTTCTTTGGCCGGTTTGTTTAGATTATATTCCCGCTAACAACAATTAAACTTCCCATCATGGTGTTAAGTTTTCTCACGATCTACCGTCACGTTGTATTCCCACCACTATTTTTTTCGTTTATAAATATAAAATTCTTGGCCATCATTATCAATTTCTCAAGTTTTCCACAGCCCTTGTTTTCAATTTTATATTTGTTTCCCCGTCAAACAATATAAGCCGCCATGGTTTGGATTTGTTTGTTGCTCTTCTTCCATAGCAATATAACATCATTATATAGCAGCATAATCCACAATTGTCTCCATCGTTAAGGAGGAGTGTGCCTGCCGTCAAAGACCAATCATTGCTTATGGTATTTTTTTTTAGAATTATTGTTTACTTTTGGTATTTTATAGGATGTAATTTTATATGATTGGTTGATTGGTTTTTTTTTTAAGTTTTTGTAAATTTACTTATGAGGAGGTATATCTTTTGTGAGGATTTGTTTGGTTAAATCTACAATTTATGGACAACTCAGTGGATCTCGATCTTGGTTCGCCTTCAAGCTGCTCACGAAATTATTTGTTACTCTAAGCTTGCATCTTTGCTTTAGTTATGTTGCCGATTTCTCTTCAAAATTTTCCTTTTCTTATACAGAGAAAAACACCAAAAGAGAAACCAACAATGGAGAAAATCGAAAACCAGCAATGAGAACTCGAGCAGAATTCATGATGGGTACTCATATTTACTTTTATGTGCATCTGTATGGTATTTTTTTTAAGTAGGTTTTCGAAACTTCATTTTTTTTTATCACTGATTGCAAACGATTATAAAAGCGTTTTTTTCGTTTCCAAATGTACATAGCAACTCTTTTTCTTTTTATTTTTTGCCGGTGGAGCTTCAAGCTCCATTAGGTAGCATTGTTATTTGTATATATTTATTTTTGCCTGAGATTATAATGATCTTATATACCCACATTTCGTTCGTCTAAGGAAGTAGACGATCCTGAAAGAATGTTGGTCCATTTTCCCTTGAAGATCACCAATATAGATTACTCTTAACGATTTTTTTCTTACAGTTTGAAAAAAAAATTACTTTTAATCACAGGATTGAAGAAAGTAGTTATTTAGGAGAAAATTGTGAGTTATTTTGCTAAACTCATTTAAACTTTTGCTTGCAAAAACAGAGTTAAGATTGTGCTACGTTTGTGTTCATGAATGAAGGGAAGAAAGTGAGTAGGATTGTTGGTGCTGTGATCATAGATCTACAGAGGAAAATTGATCATCAATGCAACTTCTCTTTGTCTATTCTTTCCAATACAAAAATCAAGTTTTTTAATTACTCTATAATTTATTTATTTTTTGTTTTTCTACAGCAATCCATGGATTGTCGGAATGGCTCTCGATGAATTTTTTTTGTCCAGCATCCAATTTTTCTTTAAAACTCATTCACTATTTTATGCGATATTTGCATTTAATATATGTTTATTTTATCTTCGTAATTTTATCAAAAATATTACCTTCATATGTATTACCCTTTTCCTTTTGTAGGATTGACGTCTATTGTTAAATGTAACACCAAAAAGAATAGTAAATCGATTCTTTTTTTTTCTTATTCTCAGTATATAGATTGTAAAAAAATTATTTCTAAAATAGATATTATACATTATGGTTGCAATTAGAGAAGTTTTTTCATTTTGTTTTTTTATTATCTTAGTTTTGAACATGATTTTTATTAAATTTTTTCAGTAAATGATCTTTATTAATTTTGTTTATGTTATTTTATTTAATCGTTTACTTATTTGCGTTTATTTTGGTTATTTTTAGTATTCGGTCGTGCAACGCACGGGGCAAAGTACTAGTAATTTATATAATAAAAAATATAACTTTTTTATTTAGAGGGTTTTTGGCTAAGCTTATAAGATGTTTAAAGAAGCTTATAAGATGTTTTAGGGCTTATAAGCTCTTCCAAATTCTTAGGTAAATTTTTAAAAAAAGATCTTAATTTGTTTTTAAAATAAGCTCTTGGAGACCAAATAAGATCTTTTTTAAATAAGTACATCTACCCCACCTTTTTATTTAAGATCTAAATAGGAAAATAGTTCATTATCCAAACACTCTAAAAATTAATCATAAAAATAAGATGTAACAGCTTATCAGCTCTAAAAACATCTTATCAGATGTAAGAGCTTATCTGTTGTTTAAAATAAGTTTAGCCAAACACCATCTTAATATTATTCTGAAATATATTTTAATTCTAAATTCTATTATGTATTTAAAGCTACTGTTTGATAGAGTTAAACTAACAATTAATTCATCTGTTGGATAAACGGTAGATTCAAAATGCTGATAAGCTTATTTTAAACAGTTGATAAGATGTTCTAAGAGCTGATAAGTTGTTACATATTATTTTTAGTATTATTTTTTAGAATGTTTGGATAATGAGCTTCGTTCCTATTTTTACTCATTATAAGATCTTAAATAAAAAGGTGGGGTAGAGGTATTTTTTTAAAAGATCTTATTTGCTCTCCAACAGCTTATTTAAAAAAAAATAAAGATCTTTTTTTAAAAATTTACCAAACACTTTGGAAGAGCTTATAAGCTCTATTATATCTTATAAGATCATTTTAATATCTTATAAGCTTAGCCAAACACAATAAAAATATGTACATTTATGCATTTTGATATTTCTATTTAATTGCTGGGGTCATTATAGGAATGGCAATACTACCCGGCCCGGTAGGTACCCGCCCCACCCCGCCCCGTTTTCGACGGGTAATACCCGGCAGGAACCCGCCCCGCCCCACCCCGTTAAGGATTGGGGCGGGTAAGGGTTTTATAATTTAAACCCGCAACGGGTAAGGGGCGGGTACGGGTGTAGTACAATTTTCGTCGTACCCAGTGTTAGGATAGGAGACCAAAAGTCTCGCTTTTAGCTACATTTTTATTATGGAATTAATAAAATAGTTTATTATCATTTTATGAAAATCTGCACTAGGGTATTCCATGCATTTAATTGATTGTTTCTCAGTTAATTTAAAGCATAAGTCTAATATTTTAATCGAAATGGTGTGCTACGGCGCACAGAAAGATCATTTTGAAAGTTCGTTTAGAATATAAAGATAAACGTTCACAATCTAGATGGAAATGGACTAACCATTGGTAAAATATTGTAGCACAATGTTTCAGTGATTGGTCTTGATCACAGTAAACAGAGAATAACTTTTGTAGTTATTGTTTTGACTTATTGTGCTAGCTCACCCGACATGTGTTGAACCGGACAAAGTGAAATAATTGTTTCATCACTATTCAAAAATGAAACTATATTATTTCTAGTCGGCAGTAAATTACTTACTCTCTTAATCCCTAGATAATTAACGTACACATTTAATTGATGATCTCTACTTTGATGTCACAATGGTAGAGACATTAAGAATTAATAGGTGGAAATTAGTTCTCGAAAGGAATCCACATCTCTGAAATATGAGATTGATAATTATTAGAGTATATTATATTATTAGATATTATAGGATATTAGGATTCTATTATGATTCGGTTACCTAAATTAGTTAGGGTTTAGTTACCTAGTCAAACTCTATTACCTCATATTATTTCTCTATATATATTCCATGTAAATCAAACCATAACATAATGGGGGTTTCTATTACGTCTTAATTCTCTCTTTCTTCTATTCTATTCTTCCTATATGGTATCAGAGCACCAGTTTTTTTAACCTAGTCGCCCTTCTTCTCATGGCGGTGACCACCCAATTTTCTCCCTCCCCCGGTGGTGGTACTCTAATATCTTTCTTTTTTTTATATCTTTTCCATGAACACTATCCGAATTTTCTCCCTCCCTCGGTGGTTCTCTATCTTTTATGTTCTTCTTCTACATGGCCTAAAACCTAGCCGTTGCCTCTCTTCTTCTCCATGGCCGGCGACCACCAAACCAATTCTCTCCCTCCCGGTGGTGGTACTCTTCTCTATATTTCATTTTCTATCAAATCTACGAAATCCACCCAAATTTCCTCCCTCGCCCGGTGGTGGTAACTTATATATTTTTTTTCTTTCCAACATCTTCTTCTTCTTAGTCGGTTAATCTCTTTTCTCTCTCTTTAATCTCTACTCTTCTTTTAATTATTCTTCTTCCCTCTCTCATCTCTTCTCTCTATCTCGATTAAAAAAAAATTGCTTATTTTTCTCTCACCTGTTATTATTATTATTTTTTTTATCAATTGGACAGATATTTCCATAGAGGAATTCTCTAGCGTTGTGTTTCGCGGTTTCTGTCCAGTCTTCACTTTTGAAGTTTAGTCGTTCCTACTGCGGGAGCGTGTTAGCAAGTGATTGTCCAGTCTTCACGTTCGTCACGTTTCGACTGCGGGGGCGTATTAGAGTATATTATATTATTAGATATTATAGGATATTAGGATTCTATTATGATTCGGTTACCTAGATTAGTTAGGGTTTAGTTACCTAGTCAAACTCTATTACCTTGTATTATTTCTCTATATATATTCCATGTAAATCAACTCATAACATAATGGGGGTTTCTATTATATTACGTTTTAATTCTCTCTTTCTTCTATTATATTCTTCCTATAATAATAACCCTTGAGTAGTTTATAGGATTTGTTTATGCCAAGTCCTGACCAGGTGGATTTCGTATCCGGCATACTCAAATAAGTTAAGCGGGTAAGAATCATGAAAAGAAACCATTTTAGGAGTGAATAAATTATTTGGTGTTTATAAGATATCTTAATGTGGGGAGAATCTAAGTAATGATCGACCGGAGCTCGAACGTAATATTTGAGAATATAAACGGGAGTTCAATAATTATTTGGTAGTGGAAAATAAATAATTATTTAATGATTAATTAAATGAATTATTTTAAGAGTTTGGATTTAATTAATCATTAGTTGCCCGATTTATATTTTCTCCTTTAGTCCTTATTTTAGCCCAATGGATTTTCTAATTAATCGAGAAAATAAATTTCAACCAATATTATATATTGGAATTAATATAGCCAAAAATTAAGTCCCCATTCGACTGCAATTTTCGACTATGTAGAGTGATAGAAGGAGTGGAATTTGTTTATATGTAATCCTCTCTATGTGTGACTCTAATTCATTGTGCTATATATAATAGAGATTGGGTTGATGAGTAAAAAAAAAAAGAATTCTACACGCCTATTCCACGGTGGAGAGAAATATATGTCTATTCTTCTTTTCTCTCTCTCGATTATAAGTTTAGATTTCTTCAAGTACAAGTTCACCCTTAAGGAAAACACAATGAACTAAGAAGGAGAATAGTCGCACACACGTGGGATAAATATGGCCTCATATGATTTTATTATATGTAAACTAATGTTAGTTAATTTATTTCAAGTTTAGATAATTTTTCAAAGTTTACAATATAATTCTTAAATGATATAGTTAAACAATACTTAAAATTGCGCCTATAATTGATATTTATAAAATAAAATATACTAAAATTATGAGAAACATTGAATCTATAGTTTTGGGACATATATAGTGTAATGATATTGGAGATGAACCTATTTGTTCACCATAAAAATAGGATTTAGTGAAAAAAATAGTGAAACCGGTGGGAGATGCTTTTACAAAGTAAAATTGTTGATTGTGAAATAATATTTAGTGGTATATGTATGACTAAAATTTTGTTGAGAAATAAATTTTTTGAAATTAATATCAGGATAATACCATTTGACCTCTTTGTGGGGTTGCAAGTTAAAATACAATATTGAGACTTTAAACGGTTTGTTCTAATTAAAATGACATTTTTCGTAATTATTTGATGTACAAATGTTAGTAGAATCATTCATATAAATAGAAATATTTTCTTTATGTACATTAGATTATGGATATTTTAGTTTTAAAGTTAAAAAAAATATATTAGTTCATATCTTTGATTAGTATTATATTAAACTAGCAATTCTCACCGTGCGATGTACTTGATTGCAAAAAAAATGAAGAAAAATTGAATATATAATAATTACATTGTTTTAAATAAATAAAAAGCCACATCCGTGTGTATAAGAGAGAGAAAGAGTAAAAAGATATACCATCCGAACGGATTAGAATTTTATTAGCGGATTTGTAAATTCGATTTGCTATGAACGTCATTAGAGAAAAAAAATGGAAAATAGGAGATGAAAAATACTAACAATTAAAATATTAAATAATTACAAATATGCCATTAGGTTTCTTAAGTTTCCCTAGCGTTTCTTACTTATATATAAGATTATAATCAATTTCTGACAAATTCTTAGAAATTTAAATTACAAGATAACATGTTCAGAAAAGTTTGCTCCAACGGTGGTATGAGGTTTAAAGTAGTAGCTATGTGATTCATTTCATTTTCAAGTTGGTTTATGGTTGTACCGTAAAATTTAGAATATGGAACTTTTAAATTAAAAGCTCGTGTTGAATTCACACTATTACTTAATTTTTTTTAATACTTTCTTTGTCATATTAAATTATGATAAATATACCAAATTCAAAATATATAAAAACAAATTAACTAGACACGTGCAAACGTGCACCTACCTAGTAAGATACAAGGGGAGAAAATGAGAGTAGTAATTTACCATTGAATAGATGCAAGCAAAAATATACCTTTTTTTTATATTAAATAAAGTTATATTAACATCACATGTACATTTTCTATTATATTTATAATATACAATAATATAATAGAGATGCAAAGCCAAAAGTATTAAATTAAGGATCTAAACATAAATTATAAAATCATTGAATAGATGCAAATAGTAACAAATCTTCCATTCTGTTTTGATAATAAAGTATTGCATAAAACCAAATAAAATCCAATTCAAATAAAATAAATCTAATGAACAAAATTTCATGATCCATCAATTCAGCTATTCACCAAATGAAACTAAATAATAAAAAAAATCCCTACAAAAAGAATTTTAATTAAATTCTTGCTGGCAAAAAAAATCAAAAAATCATCGACTACGTTTATGCATTGTTCAACTGTTGATATTTACGCTGAAGGTTTGCTCTCTTGAGCTCCATGAACTTGGCAGCTAGTTCATCATAATCCGGTAGCTTCGGGTGTATATGTTTACACGAAGTGTTTGATAATTCAAACGGATACGATTTTGATATGTTAATGTTGTCTGCTGTAATAACACTACTCTGTTTAGGCCTTTCAACAGCCATAGTCAAACCCCTTAACGGAGGTACCTCAATCGATTCTCCTTTCCCGCTATTTTCTCGTTCGTCCGTGTGAGAATACTTACACAATTGTAGACCTCCGCTTTCATCCTCTCTCTCGTTTTCATCTCTACAATGATACAAGTAACCATCCGACTTTTGCCTGTCGCGCACTAAAATCTTGTTTGATACGCCGTAGTACGTTGCGCTTTCAATATCTGCGATATTATGATTTTCTCGGGATAACGAACTTCTTCTTGTTCTTGTTTTTGTACTTGCTTTCTTCTTTGTTGATATCAACTTCTCTTGGAAAAGCGTTTGTTCCTCGAGATTAGTGTACTCGATTTTGTAATCCGTTTTCTCCTTTAAGCGAATCCCGAATGATTTGAACACGAACAGTCTCTGAACTTGGAGATTCCCATCTTTGCCCAGAGGTGAAATAAACTCCTCAATGTCATCGAGATACACTATTTCCCGATCAGGCAATTCGACTGAACTTTCCGAAGAAGACTAGTTGCACTCTGCAGACATTATACGTTTTTGCGTATGAAGATTGGAAACTTGGATTGGAGTCGAAAGAACGAGCTCTTTTCCCAGTGCAAGAGATTCTTCTTTCGACGTTTTTGTATACGAATCCGTATACGTAATATTCCCTTCTGCTTCTCTCCCAATGTAAAGCTCAACTTCACCTTCGGTTGCTTTCTGGTAAGACTAGACATTGTGTAGGTAAGTTAGTTGAGATAGGTGAGATTAAAAAAAAAAAAAAAAAAAAGAGAGATAGAGATAGGATGAAAAATTGTGTAAGACGAATGCACGACAAATTACTTTATCTTCTTGCAACTCGGGTTTGTACTCGAGGAACAACGGTCCAGCTTGCTGAACGAAACTACGACCTATTTCATCCAGTAATTTGTATTTAGCATCATCAGACACCTTTTTAATGTAAAGCTTCTCTTTTATCTGCCAAAATCATGACAATATTAAGACTCAATCAATATTCAAATATTAAAACTTTGATATTGATGCTAATATTCGAATATTAAACCTGACTATTCACAAGATTTCCGGGAAGTAATTCGATTGCGGTAGTTACGAATTTGTCACCGTAACGCTCTCCAAACAGCTTGCGAATAGATACAAGCTCGGGCAACTGTCCGAATCTTGCTGATGAGAAGATCAGAGTTGATATGCTTCATTAATATCGGGCGGGCAGTTCCTTACAAAGTTAAAAACATTAATTATTCAAGTTTCATAAACGTAACTGTATTTTCATAGAGAGAGAGAGAGAGAGAGAGAGAGAGAGAGAGAGAGAGAGAGAGAGAGAGAGGAATACCTGTGCTTACGAATATAACGAAAATTAAGTAGTATAAATTCAGAAAAGTGGTCGAGAAGATCATATATTTGAACCCAACTCTCATCCATGATAACCTGCTCAGCCTGAATAAAAGTTTGAAAAACAAAAACTTATATATATCATATACATACATATATGATGTATACACGCACGCACAGTAGAAAGAACGAACGCGTATTACCCTTTCGAAGGCGGTAAGATGGTGACCGTGTTTGAGAAGCTCAGCGACATCTTCTCTCAAGTGATTCACAATACAAACCCTTTTGTTCTTCAGAAGCTTCAGCCGGCATTGTACCTTTCTTACAAGTTTCTTACTGTTGCATAATAGAAAACAATTATTACAACATAAGTTCAGACAAACATCGATCATCACTTGATTCAAGAATCAGAAAGAAAGAAAAAAGAAAGCCCATTAATTATATTGTACCATTTTGAAGCTTTTCTCCATCCAAACAGTATCTCAAACATTATAATTTCAGGTGATTTCTTGCTATTCATGGTAAACCAAACACCTGATTATTATTGTAATAAAGGGGCATGTGTGATGTTTCTTCTCTTTTAGCTACGCTGCAGAGGATTTTAAAAAATAATAATAATATAATCTTTATATATAAAAGAAATGTTTTTTACCTAAAAAACAGTTTTTTTCTTGAAAAATAAATCCCTTTGTTTTCTCCTTTCTTTTCTCCACATCAAGACACGTTGGTTTTTATTTTTATATAATTATAATTATTTTCTTTAAAAACAAATCCCTTTCTTTTCTCCTTTTCTTTCTCCTCTTCAAGACACGATTGTTTTTATATAATTATTTTTAATACTTTTCTGCACGATCTTCCTCTTTTATCGTATTATGGGAAATGTTTTAATAGCACGTTTTTTTTTTTTCTGTTTTTTTTATATAATTAATTATATTTGTTTTTTCTTATATTATCCTCTTTTCTCCTCTTTTATATCTTACATTTGAAATAGTTCTTATTGCACGTTTTTAATCCTTTTCTTATATAATTATTATTTCTTTCGTTTTTTCTTTTCTTTTTGTTTTTTTTTTCTTTTTTTTTTTTTTCGTTTTTCCACTCAACGTCATCTTCAACTTCTTTTCTTAACTTTCCCACTTTTCTCCATCTCAACCCCATAAATTTCTCTATATATACATGTTACCAAGAACATCGAAGAACACTATAGTTGTATAGAAATTATTATTATTACTAGTAATCGATATCCGTGCGATGCACGGGAAATAATTTTTTTTTTTTGTAACATATGGTAAAAGGATTCGGAAAAAATTGCTGATTACATCTCTAAAGTAGAATCAGTGTAGTTAAACTCGTGATATATCCGTACAGTTTCAATCAAAACAATATAACACAAACGCAATATTCATCTCTGAAAAACAGATTTGAGGCAAATAAATCTCTTCAATTTTCTTCAATAATTCAAAACCTAGTGATATACTGCTATCTCTTCAATTTTCTTGAATCATTCATCGAAATCTCTCACATGCCAAACAAACTAAATTAAAAGAGCATATACAGCTATATATTACCAATAAATTAGTATACAAACACAGTTTCAGCAATCAAATACATCTTAATTCAGAACACGATTAGCACGCACTGGAATCATCGATCATATGCTTAAATGGTATAAATATAACCCATGGTAAAGATACGGTCAACTAAATACATTTATGTACATGTATGTCTAGAAAATGAGGTGAGAATTGTCGACGGATAAATTCATAACACCGTACACTTCAAATTAGATCCTCAATACCTCGTGAAATGACTACATATTAAATTATTTTCCGTAAGAAACTGTAAGGAATTCAAATGGTAGCATGTTATGAGCATCTTTAAAACGTTAACAAAGATCATATCGAATAATGATATTATCATAACTTGGAGTTTTATGTTAAACTGGAATATTGACCTCCATGCTTCTTATGTTGTCATATAAAAAATTAAAATAGTACCTTCTTTAAGATGGAAACTCCGGGGTAAAACAGAACCATGGCGAGCAAAAACCCGACAAAAGGAAACATCTGTTACAAAAACATAAGAATGGGTATCATAAAGGTTAGATCTTTATTTCTTGATTATTGATTCAATTTCGTAGAAAATGAAAGAACCCAATGTACACATCTTGAAGTTTTAGATTATCCAGGCTGAATGAATGGGGAATTGTTGAGAATCCGTGAATAAGTGATTTTAAACAACTATTTTGAAGACGACAATAACCGAAAACGAAGTGTTAATGAGAGATAAGCGAAAACGACAATAACCATTTTGAAGTTTCAAACAACTATTTTTTTTCCAAACAACATACAAAAGGTGGGAATTCAGAAAGTAATGAATGATGAACTAATTTTTGAAAAACAAGGACAAAAAATGTACAAAAATCAGATTTTTTTTCTTCAAATACATACCGCAAATGCCACTGCCACAACATCTCATCCAATTTCTTCAAATTCAACCCGTGTAATCTCATGTCTAATGATCCAATTCGCTTGGTTCATTAGAAATAACAACCATATCACTACGATGATAGTATCAAAAGATTTATAAAAATAGCTTGATAGAATATTGTGAAGAAAACTGGAAGGAACAAAACTTTTCAACTGGTCAATTTCTCGACGAATCCAACACAAAACATAAAGGAAACGATAATTAGATAAATAATCAAATAATTGCTTGGGCTTCTTCTATCTCTAGTAATATTTCTTGCCTATCGCTATCAAATAAAAAAAATATAAAATAAAAGCCTCCGACCATAGCTACAAATCCAAACTCCAAATGGAGTCCTATGTAAGTAGCAAATAAAAATCCACTTTAGATCCCCAAATCCCAACAATTATTATAAATGTTTACGGAGAAAAGGGAAGCAATGAGTTGAATCTGTAATCTGTTCATTTTCTCCATCTGTTTGTGAGAGGAAATATTTGCTAGACAATTAATACGTGAAAGAAAGTTAAAAGGAATTAATTAAAAAGAAAAATCGATTGCTGGCTGCAGCAGTTACTCACGTGTATTCAGCTTTTTTTAACTGAAATGTTAATTGTAGCGGGACTTTTACTGAAATTGACATATTTGCAGCGGTAGTCTCATTTGTCAATTTTCTAACTTTCTAATTATTTGAGAATGGCAAAGATTAGTACAAAATTTCATAGGTTCATCCTCCGATTGAACCCCTATTCCAATTCTGACTCCATTCACTATACTAAACTGTTGAATAAGTTTTGGAAGAGCCAATATGCATATAAATTGTACGGCATCACAAATAATGGTGCAACTTAATTAACTAATAGTGTAACACATATAGAAAAAAAAAACAAACATTCCATTTCATCTTCATAAAATCCACGAGGAAAAAAACTGAAGCAAACACAAATATGATAGAAATTAACATCCGATTGATGATATGCACACAATTCAACATGAATAAAATTCACAATCATTAATCCATAACTGAAATCAAAATCATCTTTCTCGACAATTACATATTTAGGAGTAGAGATTTAAACAGATAACTGAAAACTTTATTCTTGCATTCAACTTGCTGGATGAAACCAAATAATAAAAAAATAACAACAAAATAACTGGAGGCTTGCTGGATGAAACCTAATGAAGAAAATAGGTCCTAGTAGAAATATATATGTCTATATTATTTTAGGCACAAAGAATTTATGATAGCAAACACCTAACAGCTTTTATAACCTTATATATGAAACTTGAAAGGCGTTCATTCAATTAAATTAGCTCTATGTTCAATGAGTCGTAAACAAAATGAATTCATGTCAGCCATATAATTTCTGATCAATACAATTAAATGATCACTAAGATTTAAATGATCCATGAAAAGGTCGAAAGAAATTCTTACTTTTGACGGAGGAGTTAACCCATTGGTGATTGTCGTTATCCATGTTTGTGCACATTTAAACCCTCGTACTTTGAGCTTTATACGGAGAAGGCCACTGCTTCGGCGGCGAAGAGTTTGAACAAATACTTCTTTTGTTAAATTCTGGTCATTGAACTTGAAAATATATATGTATTAGGCAGTAATTTGTAATTTATTAGTCAAACAGTTTGATGTCCTCTATATAATCATTGATATTACCCCTTCAGACATTAAATCAAACATCTTATAGGCATCACCAAGTTAGCAGCTCTACAACTACCCAAAATCAAACAAGTGCAAAATATAAACATTGAATAGATATCTAATTTCACAAAAGAAATCAAAAGCGACCTATAATAAGGATAAATAACAATGGATATATAAGTACGCAATTAAGCGAATCAATTATTCAGAAAGAATGATAGCTCACAGGGAAATCGAGAGTTGAAAGAGGTTGAGAGAAAATTGAACAGAGGATGCCGCAAACACTTGCCAGAGTGCAAAGTCAATCCAATTCTCACGGGGAAGGCGAGAACAACGGCGTCTGGGATAGGAAACCCCTCTAACGGAGGTGCACCACAGCTTTTTTTCTGTCGGCAAGGCGCTGGCGGCGCTGGCTGGCCGCCTGAAGTGGTTGGCCCTTCTTCGTCGCCTCTCCTGGTTGGCGGTCGCGTGACAGTAGTGCAGGAGAATTAGCGGTTTCGGCTGAGAGGGTGAGAGAGAGAGAGAGAGAGAGAGGGTATGAGGTCATGGTAAAAAAAAAACGAAAAAGCTCTGGGGCCCCCACGGGCTTCACGGAGTGCGGTCGAAGCAGCTGAAACGAAAAGGAGAAAGTAAAAAAGATTCAACGGGATTAATACTATGAAACCACGTCGTTTTACAGGAGTAGTTGTGACAAAATAAAGAAAAAGAAAATAGGAGAGGTAATGATGAGAAGTTCCGCTTTATATATATATACACTAGTAATTCTACCCGTGTGATGCACGGGAGAACAAATTGCATTGTTTTGATGTTGTAAGAATATAAACAAACGTTTCATGTATCGTATGATCAAAATTCTTTTATAATCATTCATTAATAATTCATCAGTGGAACATTATTAAGTATACTACACACAAAAAATAAAAATAACTTTGTTGTTGAATAATTTTCCAAATGAATTAAATCAGTTAATACCAGTAGATTGAAAATTTGAAACAGGAAAAAAATCATCAACTATGTCTTTCATGTTGAACTTAAAAGTAATTAGATTCAATAACTTAGTTAACATAATCAAAACTAAACTATCGACAACATACCATCGTAAAAGACCATCTATACATCTTGCATCGGAACTAAGCCCTTCTCCACTGCCTCATTTTAAGGTTGTTTTGCCACTGGAATTAACAATTGGAAAATTAAGAAACAAAAATAAATATAAACTATAAATTAAATATCGCATACAAACAATAAGTCTTGAATGTCGACTTCCAATAGCTTGTGGCTCCGCCCATTTTTGGTTAATTCTCTCAAATCATCCCTTTCAATAACATGTCCAATAACATATAAAATGAAATAATTGTTATACATAAAATTTGAAATCTTTGGTATAAATTAATGAAACACATAATTTAACAAAATGAAATTACCTATAAGCCATGATGGAAAAAGATGTAAACTAATTACCACACAGTCAATAGGATGAAGAAGAAGATAATAAACAAAATCTTAAGTCGGGTTACCAAAAAAAGAAGCCTTAGGTAGGGAAGAAATCAAATTCAAATGTTGCAGACATTCTGTAAAACGATGCCTCAAAATCCCCTAGGTATGAAAATCAGATTTATTTACCCTTTGCTGTAAAAATCGAAAATCAGATTATTATAAATAATATCTAGGAGATAAAAATTTGATGAAAATCGATAATAATATTTAAAATAATATTTAGGAGATAAAAATTTGATAAAAAATCAAAAAATAATAATTTGGAGAAAAAAATCTGATAAAAATCGAAAATAAAATTTAAAATGATAGTTAGGAGATAAAAATTTGATAAAAATTGAAAATAATATTTAAAATAATGTTAATGAGATTAAAGTTGATAAAATACGAAAATAATAATTAGAATAATATTTAGGAGATAAAATATGATTAAAATCAAAATTATTATTTAAAATAATATTTAGGAGATAAAAATCGAAAATAATATTTAGGAGACAAAAATCAGATAAAAATTGAAAATAATATTGAGGAGATAAAAAACTAATAAAAACATGATAAAACTCCAAAAAATATTTATAATATTATTTAGGAGATATAAATTTGATAAAATTCGAAAATAATATGTAGGAGATAAAAATCTGCTAAAAGTTGAAAATTATATTTAAAATTATATTTAGGAGATATAAATTTGATAAAATAAAAAAATATTATTTATAATAATATTTAGGAGATAAAAATTTGATAAAAATAAAAAAAATAATATTTAGGAGACAAAAATCTGATAAAACTAAAAAATAATATTTAATTTCACTACAATGGTGGTTATTTTCTATAAAACAGGATATCGTTCGTATATATCTATATACTTAAATAGATCTATACACTTATTATTAGTGTTATTATATTTTCTCCATTCTTCTAACAATTGTCTCATTCCTTGGTATTTTCTCTGAGTTGCTAATAGTTTGTACATTTGTTTGCCTTAATTGATTTCCTTGGTGGAGAATAGCCTGAAATATCTGTTGTTTCCCTCTTGCCGGTCACTGTATTCTTAGCTGCTAACAATTTTAGTTTTTTTTGCAGTTTCTTGAGGCTTTGTAGAAGAATCTGTTTTTTTTTTTTTCTTGTGTAGGAGTTTTATTGTTTGTAGTAACTATTTTGTTAAAACATTGTCATTCTCATGATCGCCTTATTGTTTATCTACACATATATATCACTTTATTGTATCAACTTTTTTTACTAGAGATATAACATTTTCCAACTACAACTTTGAAATAAATCTTTCTCTTTTTAATTTTAATCGAAGTATTTCATTATTCAGGGTCCCCCATTCTTTTTTATATGTCGATCTTTTAATTATATTTTTCACATCATCTAATTTTTGTTCCCCTTTCACCTTTTTCAGCTTTGTCCAGATGAACATACACTTTTTGTATACATTGTCGGCTTTCCACAATTACTTCTCCGTTATGCTTATCTATCTCATTGCATTATTTTTATTAATCTTCATCAATGTTCGATTTTTTCGTTATGTTTCAAGTCAAAAAGAAATGCGTAACGTATCAAGCAACAATGAAGATGGTATTGTATGGATCAACTGCATTACTTATCGAGAAGATAATGAGCAAAAAATCTACTGCACTCAATGCAAAGAAACTGATTATTGATCAAGATTTTAAATTGACACCGAGTATGATCAATTCGATGATGTGTTTTCTCATGGTTGGGTCTGTATGCTCTGCGCAATCGAACTAGCTAATTTTTATCCACTTAAATATGATATGTAAATTTTATTTCTTCTTAGGTTGTATTGTTCTTCCAAGTTCTTATAATATTTGTATTTACTTTAATATTATCATATCAACTTAATTCGATAAATTAGCTTATGATTATACGACATGCAGTTAATTCATTACAAAATATTATCATACAACGTAATTATCTTAAAGATAAGAAACACCATTCAACTTGGCAACCTCTTGTATTCTAAAATTTATAAAATATTATAAGGTTGCAGATAAATTTTTAAATTTCAAGTTCTCAACAAAATTACATGACGGAGACAATTAAAAAGTAACAAACAAACAACTCATGAGATGTGGATATTTTAACCTAATTGAAAATTCTTTTTAATTATGAAAACTATATTATTCTAATTAATTCAATTGATTAGAATACAACTTTTGAAATTGCTATAATTAACTTAATATCTAAAGGATTAAATTATCAATCTTAATTCTTAATACGTTTAAAAAAACTGAAAAAGGGAATAAAGAAAAACAAATAAAATAAAATGAAATAACCGATCTAAAGGCTTAAATTACCAATCTTAATTCTTAATACGTTTAAAAAAAACCGAAAAAGGGAATAAAAAAACAAAAATAAAATGAAATAACCAACCGACGTGTTCAAATAAAATCAGGAAAAAGATGGAAAATAAAACTTCCCAAACGTGTGCTAAATAGATGGAGAAAAAGAAAAGGATAAAGAAAGAAAAAATATTTTAGTGATTCAATTATTTTAACCACCCTTCACATGATGAAAAACCGTCCACTTCAACCTTTATTTTAGACACTACTTTATCACCACCTTCACACTATCTACAACCGTCCATTCCCAACATACGCACTATCTACCACTCTATAAAGACAAGTTCAACACTTCTAAATCATTGGCCCGATAATTCTTAATTCGTAAACATTGTTATTCTTCTCACTATGCTCCAAAGTTTACATGCATAGCTGATATTAGAGTTAGGGAAATTGAGTGGAAATTCATTGCCCGCATCATGATTATGTGGCTTGTTTTCCGTTCCAATGGTTCAAAGGAACCATATACCATAGAGATGGTGTTAATGGATGACAAGGTGATTCTTAAATTTTACATATATTTTTCATTATTTTACGAAGAATAAATGTATACCTGTATAATAACGTCTTCTAATTATGACAGAGAGGGAAGATACAAGCTTCAGTCACACAAAAACACTTCAACAAGTTTAAAAAATATTTGAATGAAGGAAAAACTTACATGTTCCGTATATTTTGGTTGCTCAAAATTATTCAACTAACCGTGCTACGCTACATATGAATAAAATTACCTTTGAAGGCGCTACCATCGTCACCGAGTTTGCTGCCAACATGATCTGTTGGAAATCTGCTGCAAAAAATTGAATAATAGTTCGTCGAATAGGCAAGGTGAGGCGCGGACTAGGTCGCTCTCTTAAGACGAATTTCACGATCCCTTCTCGAAGAGAAGCAGAAAGGTCTCAATCGTGTCGGCTATGGGATACAACAGCCCAACCTATTTCGTTGCTGTAGCTTCAAAGAAACTGCACTTTCGAGCAAAGCAGAAGCTTGCACCCGACACTTACAAGAACTCGAAATTTGGAATAATTTTTAGAAAGAAATTGTGGAGGAAAAATGTTGGTTGAACTGTATGTCAAATCTGAAATACAATGGCTCCTTTTATAGGTGCCAATTCATAGTGCTGGTAATTATTAAGGTTAATGACCACACTTAAAATTGCTATAATGATAATTTATTTAGAATTTGAATAGCTGATATGTAACTTCAAAAAACGCATGACAGTGCATAAATAATATTTAATATTTGGTCAAAATATGAATTAAAGGAGAATTTGAAAATCAAAACTACAACTGTCAAACATATAATTTTATAGCACGTGTGTATATGATGAAACGCATATAATAATAAGAGTGGTGCACAATTTATAAACTCATATCTCCTGATCCACACTTGTCTCGAGAATTTTATAAAATATTCCAACAATCCCCCACTTATTTTATAAAAATCTTTAAAAAATAAATTTATTTTATTTTAAATTATTCCAAAATTCTGAGTTCTTGAAAGAACATTATGCATAATGAAAGTGTGCAATGCCTTCAAACCTTCACTTAGTATAATACATTTCCCGTACTAGAATCAAAGTGGACTTAGCCTTCAAACAGTGACCCTTGGGGCACGTAGAAACGTATTACACACATAATATTCAAGTGTCCCGAATAAGCTTCTTAAAGCCGGCACATTAACGGCCTTGTGCCTTACCCCATTTTTAGTGAGTGCTCTAGAGAACAACCTATAATTCTCATAGAAAGCGGCCCCACTTTCACACTCACATAGGTGAATTCTATCAAGGATGTTTACGTAACTCCAACACCCCACCCGTCCGTACTATAGAATTCATTAAGAGATCTAAGTCTCATCCTCACAATTCGTTACGAGCTTTATTTGTGCACACGCTTCATAGGGATGAATTATAAATGTGTGCACTTTTATCACTATCAAGTTTCTTTCAGATCGTTGGTCTCCAACCTAGTTCTTGGGATCTCCAGTCCCTAGGCGGTTGTATCCTCATCAACAACTTTACAATATTTTAGGTTTTAATCCAATCCCCCTCGATGCCATTAAGACTTTCTCTCTAGCTAGAGATTTTGTGAACGGATCCGCAAGATTATCGCATGATTTTACAAATTCAATGGTCACAGCACCATTGTTCACATATGACCTTACAGTGCTATGTTTTCTTTTAATGGTTCTTGACTTACCATTGTAGAATTTATTTTGCATTCGGCCAATCGCAGCTTTGCTATCACAATTTAGCAAGACTGGAGGCATTGGTTTTTCCCACATTGGAATTTCATATAGTAGATCTCGCAACCAACTTGCCTCTTCACTGGCTGAGGCTAGGGCAATCAACTCAGCCTCCATAGTGGATTTAGCTATAATATGTTGCTTTTTTGAACGCGAACATATCGCTCCTCCACCTAATGTAAACACGTAGCCAGTCATAGAAAATGAGTCATCAGACTCAGTATTCCAATCAGCATCACTGAAACCCTCAACGGTAGCAGGATGTGATTTATAAAATATTCCGTAGTCCATGGTTCTCTTAAGATAACCCATGACTCTTCTCAAAGCTTCCCAATGTTCAGCATTAGGTCTATGTGTGAATTGACTCAACACACCAACAACATAAGCAATATCGGGCCTTGTACAATCAGTTGCATATCTAAGGCTACCAATGATACTCGCATATAATTTTTGATCTAACACATCATTGTCACTTAAAGTAGGACGCAATTTAATAACATTATTAAAAGGAGTGCACATAGGATTGCAATCAAAATAATTATATTTTTTCAAAATTTTCTCAACATAGTGACATTGATCAAGATATATACCTTCATGTACTCTAGTTATTTTCATGCCAAGTATCACATTAGCTTCACCCATATCTTTCATATCAAAGTTATTTTTAAGTAAAGCTTTAGCAAAATTCACAATGTCTATATTAGAGCCAAAGATTAGCAAATCATCAACATATAAACATATAATAACATGCAATTTTTCTCTAGACATATAATAAATACATTTATCACTCTCATTGCATTTAAAACCATTATTAAGCATGCAACGATCAAATTTCTCATGCCATTGTTTAGGACTTGTTTTAGGCCATATAATGATTTAATCAATTTGCATACTTTTTTCTCATGACCAAGTTGAATAAACCCTTCAGGTTGTTCCTTATATAATTCTTCTTCTAAATCACCATGTAAAAATGCAGTTTTAACATCCATTTGATGAATAATTAAATTATGAATAGATGCAACAACAATTAACATTCTTATGGATGTAATTCTAGTCACGGGAGAAAAAAGTATCAAAGAAATCTATATCACCTTTTTGTTTAAAACCTTTAGCAACTAATCTTGCTTTATATTTATCAATAGAACCGTCGGGATTAAGCTTCTTTTTAAGAATCCATTTACAACCTATCGCATTGCAACCGGGAGGTAAGTCAACTAATTTCCAAGTCCCATTAGTAATTAGAGAATCCATTTCATTATTAATGGCTTCTCTCCATAGATCAGAATCAGGGGATGATAGAGCTTCATTAAGGGTCATAGGATCATTTTCTACGTTATAAACTAAATAATCAGGACCAAAGTCTCTCTCAATTCTAGATCTCTTTCTTCTTCTAGGTTCAATTTCAACACTAGGTTCTTCTAAGTTCTCATTGGTTATAGTGATCCTAGATGAACTAGGTTCTTCTATAGACTTGTTATTACCCCCACTATTTCTCAATTTATAGGGAAACTTATCTTCATGAAATATAGCATCTAAAGATTCAATCACAATATTATTTTCTAAGTCAAGAAATCTAAATGCTTTACTAGAATCAGCATAACCAAGAAAGACACATTTATAAGCTTTAATTCCTAATTTAGGAATTTATGGATCAGACTTTCTAACATAAGCAAGACAACCCCATATTTTCAAATGACTCACGTTAGGTTTTCTATTTCTCCATAATTCATAAGGAGTAATCAAACCATGTTTTCTAGGTACTCGATTTAAAACATAATTAGCAGTTAGAATAGCTTCACCCCACAAATAATTTGGAGCATTTGAACTAGCAAGCATTGCATTAGTCAAGTTAATCAAAGATCTATTCTTTCTTTCAACAACTCCATTTGATTGAGGAGAATAAGGAGCGGTGACTTGATGTACGATCCCTAAAGATTCAATATGAGATCTAAGTCCAAGTGAATCATATTCTTTATTACCTCTATCAGTTCGAAAACATTTGATTTTTCTTTCAAAACGATTTTCCACTTCTTTAATAAAAATCACAAGTTTTTCAAAAGCATCACTTTTATTTTTTTAGAGATAAACATAGCAATATTTTGAAAAGTGATCAATAAAAGTAATAAAATATCTTATTCCACCTCGAGTTAAAATACCTTCAAATTCACAAATATCAGAATGAATTAATTCTAATAATTCATAATGCCTTTCAACTTTAATATGAGGTTGTTTAGTGATTTTATTCATACTACAATATTCACATTTTTCAAATTCATTGTGAAGGTTAGGTATAAGGCCTACTTTACTCATGTTTTTCACATATTTGCTATGTAGATGACAAAGACGTGCATGCCACATATTAACACAAGAAGCAACATAAGCAGAAACATGATTTATTTCAACATTAGGTTTAAACATGCCATCACAAGCATAGCCTTTACCAACAAAGGCACCACCCTTAGAAATTACAAATTGATCAGCCTCTATGACTTGTTTGAAACCAACCTTATTAATCATAAAACCAGAAACTAATTTTTTTCTAATAGCAGGAACATGAAGAACATCCTTCAGAATAACCACACGGCCCGAAGTAAACTTTAAGTGGACATCACCCATGCCCATCACACTCACAATGTGTGAATCACCAAGCAGCACCTTGTTATCCTCGGACGAGGTATAAGTTTTGAACAAGGTTTTGTCGTGACTCACGTGCCTCGATGCACCACTATCTAACCACCACCCATCATTATTTTCAAGCATGTTGATTTCGGTGACCATCGCCACTAATGGCTCTTCAACAGCTTGAGTTACATTTGCCTGTGGAGCACCGATTTTTCGATGATTACAGTCTTTTGCCTTGTGACCCGGTTTTCCACAGACAAAGCAACCATTAAGTGCATAACCATTGTTTCTCGGTGGTGGCCGATTATAAGATGGAGCATGGTAACCTTTGTTGGGGCCATAGTGTGAATTATGACTAGGATACTTGTTAGATGTAAATTTATTATTTCCATTTGACTTCATAAATCTGCCTTTAGGTTTAAGGTGAGCATAATTCTTTTTAGGTCCATTATTTGCAGAAACTAAATGTACCTTTTCATGATAACTTCCTTTGTCTTGTTTCCTTGCTTCTTCCTCGATTCGCAGCCGTGCCATGAGATTGACCAACTTCAACTTGCTTTGGTTGTGTAAGAGCGTCTTTTGGAATTCCTTCCACGATTCCGGTAGCTTGTCGATTATGGCGGCGACTTGCATTTGTTCGTCGATCTTGATGCCCTCCGTTTCGATGTCGTGGACAATCATTTGGAGATCATGGATTTGATCGAGCACCGGTTTCTCTTCCTCCATGCGAAAGTTGAAATATCGGCTACATGCGTACTTCTTAGTGCCAGCTTCTTCAGAGTCGTACTTGTCTTCCAAGGCTGCCCAAATTTTTCTTGCGGAAGTAGGAGTTGGAGTAGAAATCATACAACTCGTCGGAAAGACAGTTGAGTATATAATTTCTACAATCTTCTTCGTCGTTGGCCCATTTTTTGAGCAATGTGTCGTGATCCCGCTTTTGTTGTTCGTCAAACGCAGCAGCGTCTATGTGATTGGGATTGTCATCGGTAATGATCCACACCACCTTCATGAGTTTCAAATAGAACAACACCTTCTTAGCCCATCGTCGAAAGAACTGCCCATTGAAGCGGAATGGTCGGTTGAGCTCGTTTGTTCCGGTAGGGGCAGCAGAAGTTGCAACAGCAGCAGGCCTCTCCATTGGGAATGAGAGAAATTCGTCTTAAACTGTTGGAAATCTGCTGCAAAAAATTGAATAATAGTTCGTCGAATAGGCAAGGTGAGGCGCGGACTAGGTCGCTCTCTTAAGAAGAATTTCACGATCCCTTCTCGAAGAGGTGCAGAAAGGTGTCAATCGTGTCGGCTATGGGATACAACAGCCCAACCTATTTCGTTGCTGTAGCTTCAAAGAAACTGCACTTTCGAGCGAAGCAGAAGCTTGCACCCGACACTTACAAGAACTCGAAATTTGGAATAATTTTTAGAAAGAAATTGTGGAGGAAAAATGTTGGTTGAACTGTATGTCAAATCTGAAATACAATGGCTCCTTTTATAGGTGCCAATTCATAGTGCTGGTAATTATTAAGGTTAATGACCACACTTAAAATTGCTATAATGATAATTTATTTAGAATTTGAATAGCTGATATGTAACTTCAAAAAACGCATGACAGTGCATTAATAATATTTAATATTTGGTCAAAATATGAATTAAAGGAGAATTTGAAAATCAAAACTACAACTGTCAAACATATAATTTTATAGCACGTGTGTATATGATGAAACGCATATAATAATAAGAGTGGTGCACAATTTATAAACTCATATCTCCTCATCCACACTTGTTTCGAGAATTTTATAAAATATTCCAACATGATCCTTACCCTGAGCTTCGACTTTATGAGTTTCAGCAAGATCATAAATGGTGCAGATGAAAGTTTGCTCATATGTAATCAAAAACACTCTTGCATTAGTTAAATAAATATTTTTTTAACATTTCACCATATTTTGTACCATGTTCTTTGATATATAAATATTATTGTTTTTTGGTTTTTAAGATATCGTTGGTCATGTTATTGAAAAAAACCAATGAAGGACGTATCGATAAATGGAAGGAAAAACAATCTAATGGAGGTGGTTCTTCATGATTTAGAGTATGTATTTTCTTTTTTGGTTTAATAGTTTTGTAATTTTGTATCCATGTATATTAACTAACATCATATTGGACAAAAATATTTTGTACATTTTTAGAGGCAACTCTCTTAAATGTGCACTTTGGAACAATTATGTTGATGATTTCGAAAGTTTTCTAGCCAAACATGATGCACAGTCTCCCGTTATTGTTATTTTACAACTGTTTGTCAAATTAAGAGCTTCAAAGGTAAATTATTATTTTTAAAATTTATTAATTACTACAATATATATCCATTTTCCACATAATATTTTCATTATTATTCTTTATTACTTATTAGTCAAAGGTGTTATTTTTATGTCCTAAACGATTTTATATATCCTGACTTTTGAAAGGAGATATGACATTCACCCAGTCGATAAGCATATCAAGTAAAGATTCTAAGTCTACGTTTGCTATCATTCTACAAACCGAGCGAATGACTATACAAGAATAGGTTGATGCAATATATGTATGTTATGCACTATCATCAATTACATGTGTTATTATTTTCGAACAACAAATTAATTGTATATCGATACTGCAGGAATGTGATTATTGTTGCTTGCAAAGGTCATCAAAATAGATTCCGATAAGAATTGGTGGTACGTATCATGCAGAAAATGTTGCAAAACGGTTCAACCAGCTAGAGTGAAGTACTCCTGCGACAAATGTGATAAATATATCGTTGTTGTTCCAAGGTATTTTTCACATACGTTTGACTCAATACAAAAAAAAATAATTAATAATTCATAATTTTACAAATACACACACATACACACACACACACATATAATATATATATATATATATATATATATATATATATATATATATATATATATATATATATATATATATATATTTATTTTGTACAGATTTTGCATTGAGGTTACGGTTATAGACAGTACTGGGTCGGTTAATTTGGTCATTTTTTATCGAATCATTAGCCGATTTATTGGGAAATGCGCGTCAGATGTAATTGAAGATTCAAAAGCGGTAATAATTTTTGACAAATCTGTTTGCTCAAAGTATTCAAAATTATTTCATATATATTATTAACACAATGTATCACATGTACTTTTTATGTAGGAAGACTGTGCTAATAAATTTCCTATTGATTTTTACACAATACTTAACAAGGAATTTTAAAATTCTTTTTAAAGTTCAAATTGGTGCAATGAACATACAAAATAATTGGCCCCTCTATACTATTAAGTCGATGCACAATGAAGAAGAACTTATTCGCCAATTTAAGGCTATGTACTGCATCAAGGTGTATACCAAAAAAATTACATATTCCGTACGTTTTGTTTTTGTTTTTTTTTTTTTTTTTTTTTGCGATTAGCACATCTATATTTATTTATTTATATTGCAGGAATCCGACGAAGATCACGAATCCATTGGAAATTATGTTCAACATCAAGATGACAGTTCTAATGTACTACATGTATATTATCTAATTAATTAAACACATGTTCAAATATATTTGATGAATCTATAAATTATAAATACTATTAACATATAATTTTCGTGTAAATATTTTGTAGGAATTGAGTACAAGTATTGATGACAATACTCCTATCATTTATTTGGTGGAGAAACGAGTTGACGAGGGTGCTATATCTAATTTATCTGACGATGATACAACTCAGATGTCCTCTACTACAGCGTTGAAGAAGATCAAGATTGAGAAGCTTTCGAAGTGATTGTCGTAGAATTTGATTTTTTTTTTAATCTTTGCATATTTTAATGTTATGTTTTGTTTGAACACTTTCGCTATCAGTTTTAGACATTTAGTACTTAGTTTAGTTATGTTTTCGAATTTTATAACTTTTAGTCGCTACTTTAGTTGTAGTGTTTGAAATTACGTTCCATGTACTTTTATCATGTCAAGTAGTTTTAATTCCATGTTTTTATCATTAGTTTGTTCAGTTTACTCATGTATTTACTATATATGTCAAATTTAATTTCCATTAGGATTTATATTCTTCACCAACGGAGCAAAATATTAAGAAACTCAGGATTTATTCGATTTAATACTGGTCACCCATCTAACAAATATTAAAAGCTTGTCTGTTAATTTTGAATTTAACTCTATTCAAAAAATTAAATGTCATGAACAGGTAATGAAACCTCATGACATGTTGAAAAATAACATAATTTCAAATTTTATTTAACTGTTGAAACTATTATTATTAATTATTAATTTATTTTAGAATTGATTTTTTTTAAATTACTATAACTAACTTTACATTTAAATGTCGAGATTACCATTCATATTTAAATTAATCCAATTAATTTAGTATTTTTTTGTTTGTTTTTTACGAAATTACATTTAATTTTTTTTTGTTTTTAATTTGCAATTTATTTCTAGAGATTTCTAATTTAAATTAATCCAATATGTGGACGACTCCCATATATTATTTTAAAACCCTATGATTTCTGATCACACATATTTGTAATTACTTTTCCAAAAATATAATTCTATTACTTACTGTTATTAATGTTGCGCACAATATTACAGTCTTAACATCCCACCATTGTACTCACGGGATTGATTTGAACTTCCATATATGTTTCTTCTTGACCATTTTGTCTTTTTTTTTTTTGGTTTTTTTCATTCGAGTTTTACTGCCCACTGACATGTTTTCATATGTATTTATCTTAACATCATTTTACAGCTTGAAAATTTCTTAATATCTACGCTTTCGTGTTTCGATGAAGAGAACTCCATGCTCCTTGGTGTCCTTTGCGTTATTGCATTTCGTCATTCCGTTGTATCTCTACATGAACCGATTATTCCTTTGTCTCTCTGACAATCTAAATGGTACTCCATGTTTTTTAGAAATCTCCTTTGGTGAAGATGAGACAACCGTACACAACAACAAGTCATCTATTTCCCAACACACGCCAATTGAAAACATTGACTTAGGATACTTAGTTGATTTCGAGTATGGATTTGACAGTGAAACGAATGATAACCCACCTCTACTATGTATGGAATGCCATAAAGTAGGTCGGTCTCCAGCATAAATTGGTTATGTGCATTCTATGCCATGAAACAACTGTGCACTCATACTGCTTACCCGATTACAACCCCTGTGATGTTGACTATGAGTTTACTTATGTATGGATATGTAAAAAAAATTCAATATAGTTATCAATTCTGTTTTAAACTATTTTTCTATTTGAATGCAATTGATTATAGTTTATGCAGTATTGATAACATTTTTTGCATTCTATATTTATGGATCTTATATGATATTTGGTCCTTATGTTAATATATGTATATGATAGTTTGGTTAAATGTTAAATAAATCATTGATCCTATAAAATAAAATTTTCTAATTAAAATATTTGGTTAAATATTATTTTTTCTTAAGAAAAAATGGAGAAAGGAAAATGAGTACAAAATAAATAATAAACAATTAATATAGTTACATTTTTTCTCATTAACAGACGCTATATCAACGAAATTGAATATATATAATTCCCAACATAATAGGCAATTTTTGTGTTTGCAATTACGCCGAATTTATATTTGCATATAAAATTATATGCATTTTATATGTGTTAAATAAAAAATACATTAAAAAGAGACTAAGAAAAAATGAAGAAAATGTGAACTAAGAATATGCACATGCCCATGATTTCCCACGTCAAAATAAACCTCCACCCCACTACATTACAAAATTTTATCGTGCTTTCAAAAATATAGTTACATTAGTTACATGCCCCCGAAAAAAAAACAAAAACTTTTAAACAAAAAAAAATAATTCTTTAAGCTGAACACTCTCATGAACATCATGGCAACAACATTTACCATTACACCAACGGTTGTTCCACAATTAATGAACGTGGGAATAACTTTTCCCTTCTACCCATACGTTCTTATGTGTTAATTAAGATTAATCTCAAAATTCTGCACCATTTTTCATTTCCTCATACTAACAAAATTTCTGATGTCACCCTATTTCTTAACATGTTGTCTTCTTTTATGTGCTAATTAACTTCAGCTGTTTGTCATCCTTTTTTCACCCTTCATCTTTACTAACTGATGAAGATGGCTATCCACTCTACCGAAGAAGAGATAATGGAAATGTGGTCAAAAAAGGCAAAAATGTTGTGAATAATAGATTTGTTGTGCCTTACAATCCATATCTCTTAAAAAGGTACAATGCCCATATTAATGTCGAGTGGTGCAACCAATCCAGGTCAATTAAGTATCTTTTCAAGTATGTCAACAAAGGTAATGATCGCATTACTGCTAGTTTTTATGAAACCGGATCAGACAAGACTGGGTCAGAAGATTTTGATGAAATCAAGTCGTACTTTGATTGTAGATACTTATCACCGTGTGAAGCAGTGTGGAGACTATTTTCCTTTGATATTCATTTCAGGGAACCGTCTGTTGAACGTTTTCCTATTCACCTGCCTGTTGAACAGATTGTAGTTTTTTGGTGATGATAACCCTATTGAATCAGTTATGGAAAGGCCACATGTACACCAATCCAAGTTTCTCGCATGGATGCACGCAAACAGTATATATAGTGAGGAGAGTTCATTATATACCTCCAGGGAGTGGCGAGGTATATTATTTAAGAATCTTGCTCAATACGGCTAAAATGGCCTTCTTCTTATATTGAGTTAAGAACCGTCGATAATGTAGTTTACCCTACATTTAGAGATACTTGCTTTGCAATTGGTATGTTAGATGATGACAGAGAGTACATAGACAGTATTGAAGAAGCAAGCAGTTGGGGATCTGGCACGTACCTGCGACATATGTTCTCAATATTATTGTTGTCGAGTCAGATGCACGACCAGGAATTGTCTGGGAAAAAACGTGGCGTTACTTAAGCGATGATATTTACGTAGGCAAAAAATTTTACATCGGCGTGAAGGTAATATTTCATTTATTGCTAATATATTATATGTTTATACAGTATTTTTTTTCTTGAAATGTATTTAATTGCAAAACGCCGATTTATATATAACACATTTGCAGCTTGATGAAGATGACTTGCGGAAATAGAAACTATTTTACGAAGTAGTAATAGAAGCCTCTCAGATTTTCCCACAATGCCTTTCCCAACTATGTCTCTTATAACCCAAGTTCAAAACACACTTATCTATGATGAAATGAATTACGACAAAAGTGAATTAGCTACCGAACATGCTAGATTGTTCTCAAGTCTTAATGACGAACAAAAGATGATACATGATAATATTATGCTTTGTATAAATGAGAAACGTGGAGGTTTGTTTTTCCTTTACGGTTACGGGGGTACTGGTAAGACATTTATTTGGAGAACACTTTTGGCAGCATTAAGATCAAAGGGTGAAATAGTGTTGTCAGTAGCTTCAAGAGGGATAGCAACTTTGTTGATTCCAGGTGGAAGAACTGCACACTCTAGGTTTGCAATTTCTTTCAACATTGATGATGAATCAACTTGCATCATTAAGTGTGACACTCCTTTGGCTGATCTAATAATCAAGGCGAAGTTGATCATTTGGGATGAAGCGCCAATGACTCACACGTATTGCTTTGAGACCGTGGATAAGAGTTTCAGGGATATATTAAAGCACTCTGTTCATGATAGTAAGAACAAGCCATTTGGTGGGAAAATAGTTGTTTTTGTGGGTGATTTTAGACAAATCCTACCTTTCATTCCAAAAGGAACAAGACAAGAAATTGTGTCTGCAAGCATAAAATCTTCATATTTGTGGTATGACTGTAAAGTATTAAAATTGACGAAAAATATGCGGCTTTGTTCGAACAATTTTGATTGCACTGATGTGAAGAAATTTTCAGATTCGATGTTGAGTATAGGTGATGGTGTTGCTGGTGAAGCTAATGATGGGGTGACAAAAATTGAGATTCCTGAAGAACGACTCATACAATCATCAGGTGATCATATAGCTTCTATTGCGGAATCTACGTATCCAAACCTCATGGCCAATGTCAAAGATTCTAGTTATTTACAGGAGAGAGCTATATTGGCGCCTACAAATGAAATTGTTGACATGGTAAACATCTATATGCTATCTTTGATTCCGGGTGATGAAATGACGTATCTTAGTTTCGATAGTCCATGTTACTGCCAATGAGAGTTCCTTCGTACATAATGACATATATACACCAGAATTTATGAATACCATTACATCTTCAGGTCTTCCAAACCATGAGTTAAAGTTGAAAATTGGTGTCCCTGTTATGTTGTTGAGGAATATTGGCCAGACAAGTGGTTTGTGTAATGGTACAAGATTGTTAATTACTCGATTAGGAAATCGAGTTCTAGAAACAGAAATTATATCAGGTTCAAAAATTGGAGATAAAGCCTTCATACCAAGATTGTCGTTAACCCCATTAGACAAGAGGATTCCATCAACGTCCACAATTCCCTATTGCTCTTACATTTGCTATGACAATAAATAAAAGTCAAGGGCAGTCACTGAAATGTGTTGGTCTATATCTTCCAAAGCCCGTTTTCTCTCATGGACAACTGTATGTTGTTGTTTCAAGGGTTACCGCTCGAAATAGTTTGAAAATACTTATAGTTGACAAAGAAGGAAATACTTCCAACAGTACAATAAATGTTTGTTTATAAAGAAGTATTTCAAAATATCAGGTAACTAAGTATATTATTCACATTAATTATTATGCACAATTAACATTTGCATCATTAACACATTTTAAAATTATTGTACATCATGTGAAGGTGGATTCAACGCTTTGAAGATGTTGTTGTTATGTTATACTTTGCTATGCATTAAGAACGACAATCTTTTCACCCAAAGTTGTTTTATTTATGTTCTTGCAAGTATATTTGTATTTACAACAATTTATGTTTGTATATTGTTTGTTGTTACTTTATTTTTTATTATAACATTCTCTTGCGTATGCCCGTTTTGCATGTCAATTATTTAAACTAATTTTTTTATTTAATTTTGGAAACAATCCACCGTGCAACGCACGGGTCAAGGTACTAGTATTAATAAGAAGAAGAGTGTGGGTGTGATGATTGAAATTTGAAAGTAAAATGGTGTGACACCCCTCTCTCGATTACTTTTATTATATGTAATCTCAGCGGAAGACTTTTTAAAAATGATTATTATGGATATAAATTTATGTAAATTTTTTTCTTTTTAAATAAGAGGGAGAGAGGTCACACTATACTAAACCCTAATCAAACAATTAACACAACTACATGCTACATGCAAGACTAGAAAATAACTAGGCATGATGGACTTAATGCATGTTCAGACAGATTCAGTGCAGAAACTTTAAAAATTAATTCCTATTAAAATACTCATGCAAATGGCCCCAATATAATACCATACCATCTAAGATGGGTCTAAATCACTCAGTTAAAATTGTTTTGAAAGATTTTTGGCCATTTGGGAGAAATAAAAAAAATTGCACAGTCACTCAGTTTAAAATCCAGAACATGGAAGGGAGTTTTGAAAATTTGTAATAAATTCCTCACTGGCCCAAAAACTACCACATTTTATCCCAAGGCATAAAAATAAGTTTAAAACATTTTCCAAGTGGAAAAAATGCATTTGAGTGAGTAAAACTCCAGTTATACCAGAAAACAGTCGAATGCCTCTGTTTCAGTACAGTAGTGATAAGTAAATCATAACTAATTAAATACTTACCCAAATAATACAAAAGACCTATCAAAATTATGAGGACGGAGAGATGCAGAGACTCGTAACATTTCATGATTTTATGAGCAGAGGACCTATATGAGAATAATTTCCAAACATCGAGACAAAACACGAAGAGGTTACTAGCCGAAAAGTGTGCATGCACATAGATAGTAAAATTCGCTTTCGTTTACAAAATACTACGGATTACCGATTAAATACCCAAACTAGGGTAATCCTAATTACTATTACACATATAGTCTTTTAATAGTTTCCACCGATTCGGAGGAAGCGAACGGTAGAAAATACATAAAACCGTATCAAAAGTTTTTACAAGCATATTATACAAATAAAACCACATAACTAAGTTAAGAGCAACCAAAATCCACAACCCCTCCTTCCGATTCTCGAGCTCGATTCTCAACTTCACTCCTCGGGCTCCAAATCGGGTATACCTACAAACATACAACACCTATATGAGCCTTTGAGGACTCAATGAGAATCTTGAAGTATTATCGAATACACATAACACATAGAGCATACATATATATATATATATATATATATATATATATATATATATATATATATATATATATATATATATATATATATATATATATATATATATATATACATTCATATACTTCCCTTTTTTGCACAAAATACACATATACATAGAGAGATATATATATACACAAATTTACACTTTTATAACCATATGATCCCAACACCATAGAGTGAGAATATCCCACATTTATAACCCTACAC
The DNA here is from genome assembly GCF_000504015.1 of Erythranthe guttata. The sequence continues at coordinate 398,742 of NW_012194896.1, read as the reverse complement.
CTATATGGAAGCATATAGAGAGACACTCTCCCCCCTATATACCCCTACACTCCCAGAACATAGAGAGA
>NW_012194896.1:386947-398574 GCF_000504015.1 Erythranthe guttata | reverse complement strand
CGAGCTCGATTCTCAAAATGCATTCCTCGGGGTGCCAAATCGGGGTTACTCTACAAACCTACCTACACCTATATGAGCTCTTTAGGACTCAATGAGAATCTTGATGTATACTTGAATACATATATCACTATGTGCATATATATATATATATATATATATATATATATATATATATATATATATACACATATACATATATCTTATACATGGACATGCAACATAAATTAAAGCAATCATATACTTCCCTTTTTCGTCGGCGTTCTTCATCACATAATTGTCACACGCATAGAGTGAGATAAATTTCCACTTTTATAACCCTATGATCCCAAGACCATAGAGTGAGAATATCCCACATTTATAACCCTATGCCATGACCCGTATTGAAGATTATAGGATGAGAATCTCCCACCTTTATAACCCTACGATCCCAAGACCATAGAGTGAGATTTCCCATCTATATCCTCAACACCATAATGCAACATGCATGACATGAAAAATCATCGGGAATCCCTTCGGAAGAATCAATCTAAGTTCCCGGTAAATAACCTCATATATTTCGAATCTGTCTATCTACGTGGAATCAAACCACCCCTAGGCCCTACGGTACCGACTCGGCGTACTCGGGATATTTACCGTAACCTCGAAAGACTTTCCATCATATTTTTACTTTTTTAAAATTCATGACACTAATAAACCCACACATGCACCCTTCTACTTACCCTTCTCTCCTCCTCACACCCAATGATCCACATAAGCAAGCAAGAGCACATAGAAAATTACATATAAAATTTCATAAAACCATTTAGCCATAAAAACATAAAAGTAACCGAAATTAACATGCAAAGACAATTTATATTCAAGAATTCTCAAAATCTAACATTTTTTACAAGAATAAAATTCAAGACTTCCATCTTTACATTTATTCAAGTAAATACACTAGATCTACACATGCAAGAGTATTTTAAATCAAGTTAGCACAAATTCTCAGTTCTTTCATCATTTTTCATAGAAACACTAGATCTTAACATGCAAGGCTTTAGATCAATCATCAATCACTAGATCTTAACATGCAAGACCTTAAATCAACAATTAATCACCAAATCTTAACATGCAAGGCCTTAAAACAACAATCAACACAAGATCAACACATGCAAGATATCAAATAAACCAAATAAGCAATTTTAAGCAACTTTACCTCAAAAATTTGAAAGTTTCGTAGTTAAGCCAAAAATCAATTTATTTTCACAAATCAACAATCAAACACTAGATTAACACATGCAAGGCACTGATTAAGCCAAATAAGCAATTTAAGAATTTTTCCCCAAAAAATCCGAAAGTTTCATGGCTAGGCCAAAAATTCATTTTCTTTCCACTAATCAACAATCAAATACTAGATTAACACATGCAAGGCACTAATTAAGCCAAATAAGCAATTTAAGCATTTTTCCCCAAATTTTCGAAAAAACTTAAAACTTCAAGAACAAAGTTATATTTTCAAAACACTAACATGCATTCATAATCTAAGCCATATAATCACATAATAGGTAATAATAAACAATTAAATCACATAAAAACCGAAAGTACTAGTGGTGTTGCATGTTTGAGCAAGAATTCAAGAATTCTCACCTCCACTCTTTAGGGGAAGGATTTGTTAGCTCTTTTATCTCTAATACAAGAAGAGATTAAGAGTTAGATTATATATTAAGAAAAGAAGAAAAAGAACAAGAAGAACTTGGATGAAGAACAACTTGGCTCTTTTCGCAAAAAAAGAAGAAAGAAGAGGAAGAAGGAAGCTTACTTAGCCTTGGCCGAAAATTCTTCTTCTATTGAAATAGAAGGAGACTTTGAACTTATAGATAGTGATTAGAGGTCGAGAGTGTATTTTGATCTTGTGCATTTGATGTTTAGAGTTTTTGGAGAGTTCAAAGCCAATGGAGAAGAAAGGGAAATACATCTTTTTGTGGGGGGTGATTTCGCAATTTTTGAAAATTGAAGTGGTAGTGGTTCTTGGGTGGTTCAAGCTTGAGAAAATGGTGGCTATGGTGGTGGTGTTATGGCTGCCGAAAAATGAAGGGGAGATGAAGAAGAAAGACCTTTGGTCTACTAAAAGTGGTGTGTGATGATAGTTGAAAAGCAAGCCTAGTCTAGAGAGTAGAGATGTTAGCTTTAGGTATTTCTTTCTATGCTCAAAGTATAACCACTCTAATGCATGTCTTTTCTTAATTAATATGCAAATTTTAAAATCATGTGTGTGTGTGTGTGTGTGTGTGTGTGTGTGTGTGTGTGTGTGTGTGTGTGTGTGTGTGTGTGTGTGATGTCCAAAAATTCAACAAAAACGAGGTGAGGATTTTCTAATTTTCTACACTAATTAAAAATCCTCAAATGCATGAGAAATTTATTTTTCTAAAATTTTGTGAATGCATAAATATGATAAAATGCTCACTTAATTTCATATGCAAGAATAAAATTCTAGTTTATGAAAAATAATTTATTTTGACATAATATCTCAAAAGACTTCCTAAGCACATAATTCACGTAATCACATAATTCACATAATCATATATTTCACATAATCACATAATTCACAAAATCACATAATTCACATAATCACATAATTCACGTATATACTAACCATGCAAGAATTATTATAAATTCTAATTTCATAAATATGCACATAAATGTGGTAAAATAAGATAATAATATTTTACCGAAAATGCGGGGTGTTACAAGTGGTGGTCTGAACTACCGGTCCATGAGTGACAGTTAATTTATGAGGAAGAGTGGGTTTGATTAATTTTTGAGATCAGAGAGAGAGTGGAATTATCTGGTGGTTCGCCACTCCATGAAACTGCTCCACTACATGTCTCTTCTTCAATTTTTTTCTCCATTTTTGGTAATCTTTTGCCTCCCTTTTTTTTCTATCATATACTACACATTCATCTGGTCAATTATTGAATTATTGTAAAACCAAAAACTATTTAGAAATTATTCACAAATTGTTATTAATTATTATTATGTTTTTATTAATTTTTTAATATGTATTTAAAATAATTAATAAATTATATTATATTATTGTGTACAAAAGCATAAAATAATAGATGTATGCAATAATATAATTTATATAATAAAAAATATAAATTTTTATTTAATATTATGCTGAAATATATTTTAATTCTAAATTATATTATGTATTTAAAGCTACTGTTTAATATAGCTAAACTAACAATTAATTCACCTGTTGGATAAACGGTAGGTTCAAATTGCTAATGTAATGTTAAATAAAAATATGTACATTTATGCATTTTGATATTTCTATTTAATTGTTTCAATGTTTCATTTCAAGTTCGTACAATCATTTGTAAAGAATACAAGATAATGGAAGCTTTAATATGTAGGTTATAATTGATTGTACTAAAAACTGATTCCATAAGGTGAGGTAGAATGCTTAGCTCGAAGCTAAAGCCAAAAGGAAAGTAAGAATGCTTAGTTACAAGTTAATGTCAAAAGGAAAGTTAGAATGCTTAGCACAAGATAATTCCATAAGAAGAGGAATAATGCTTAGCTCGAAGGTAATGCCAGAAGGAAAGTAGGAATGCTTAGCACAAGCTAATTCCTTAAGAAGAGGAATGATGATTAGCCCGGTGTTAATGACAAAAGGAAAGTTGCAATGCTTAGCACAAGTTAATTCCATAAGGAGAGAAATAATGCTTAGCTCGAAGCTAATGCCTAAAGGAAAGTAAGAATGCTTAGCTCGAAGCTAATGCCAAAAGGAAAGTAAGAATGCTTAGGACAAGAAATTTCCATAAGGAGATGAATAAGGCTCAGCTCAAAGTTAATGTCAAAAGGAAAGCAATAATGCTTTAAAAAAAATTTAAAAAGGAGTAAATTACACCCACTCCACTGAGGTATGCTTAAATAATTTTAAGGTCCCTATGGTATCGATAATTACACTCACCCCCTGAAACGTAGTTAGAAACTCTAACGGGATACTGCTTTTGATATATTATTGAGATAGGGTTCTAATGTACTATTACTTTTAGCTAGGGCTGGAGATAACATATAGTTATGGGGAGTTATGGGGTGACATGGCTCCCCCAATATTTCTTAAATCACCCATAACTCTTTGTTGTCTTCACCTCTTCCTGAAATAAATAGTCCGTTAGAACTCTACCGTAATAACGTATCCAATGCATTATCTCATTAGAGTTTATAACTACGTTTCAAAGGGGTGAAAATAATTATCGATACCACAGAGACCTTAAAGAATTGAAGCATACCTCAGGGGTGTGGATGTAATTTACCTTAAAAAAAATTAAAAATAAAATAAAAACAAAATATAAAAATAAATAAATAAATAAAAACCTAATCCCATAAGAAGAGGAATAATGCTTAGCTCGAAGCTAATGCTAAAACTCAAGTAAGAATGCATAGCACAAGCTAATTGAATAAGGAGAGGAAGAATGCTTAGCTCAAAACTAATGCAAAAAGGAAGTAAGAATGCTTAGGACAAGCTAAATCCAAGAGGAGAGAGAGATTGCTTTGCTCGAAGGTAATGGCAAAAGGAAAGTGAGAATGCTTAGCACAAGCTAAGTCATAAAGAGAGGAACAATGCTTAGCTGAAAACTTATGCAAAAAGGAAAATAATAATGCTTAGCTCGAAGCTAGTGCTATAAGGAAAGTAAGAATGCTTAGCAAAAGCCAATTCCATATGAAGAGGTAGAATGCTTGTTGGTTGAAATACCTACATGCAAGTGCACATATCGTACAAGTAATAAAGTGTATTTTTAAGTCCATGTATCGATCCCACGAGGATTATCCCAACTATGTTCAAGCTCCCAAAAGCAAGTATAAATGCTTAGCACTAGGTAATTCCAAAAGGAGATGAAGAATGCTTAGCTAGAACCTAATGCCAAAAGGAATGTAAGAATGCTTCGCACAATCGTATTCCACAAGGAGAGGAACTATGCTTATGTCAAAGCTAATATCAATAGGAAAGTAATAATTCTTAGCTCGATACTAATGCCAAAAGGAAAGTAAGAATGCAAAGCTCGAAGCTAATGCCAAACGGAAAGTAAGAATGCTTAGTACAAGATAATTCCAAAACAGAAAAAATAATAAAAAAAATTAAAAAAATTAAAAAAAATTTAATTATAAAATAAAAATAAAATATAAATAGAAATAAATAATTAAAAAGCTAATTGCATGAGAAGAGGAATAATTCTCAGCTCAAAGTTAATGTCAAAACTAAAGTAAGAATGCTTACCACAAGCTAATTTCATAAGGAGAGGAAGAATTCTTAGCTCGAAGCTAATGCCAAAAGGAAAGTAATGATGCTTAGCTCAAATCTAATGCCAAAACGAAAGTAATTATACTTAGCGCGAAGCTAATGTCAAAGAGAACGTAAGAATGCTCAGGACAAGTTAATCCTATAAGAAAAAAAAATAAAAAAATTAAAAGTAAATTATAAAATAAATAAATAGATAAATAAGAAAATAAATAAATTAATTAGTTAATAAAAAGCTAATTCCATAAGAAGATAAAGAATCCATAGCTCGAAGCTAAAGCCTAAACTAAAGTAAGAATGCATAGCACAAGCTAATTCCATAAGGAGAGGAAGAATGCTTAGCTCGAAGATAATTCCAAAATAAAAGTAAGAATGAATACCCAAGCTAGTTGCATAAGGAGAGGGATAATGCTGATCTCAAAGCTAATGCAAAAAGGAAATTCATAATTATTAGCTAGAAGCAAATGCCAAAAGCAGAGTAAGAATGCTTAGCACAAGCTAATACCAAATTGCTTTAGCTTAAAGCTAATGCCTAAAGGAAAGAAAGAATGCTTATCACAAGCTAACTGCATAAGGTGTGGAACTATGCTTAGATCAAAGCTAATGCCAAAAGGAAAGAAATAATGCTTAGCTCGAACGTAATGCCAAAAGGAAAGTAAGAATGCTTAGTACAAACTAATTCCATAAGAAAAACAATTAAAAATAAAATTTAAAAAATTTTTAAACAAATTTAAAAAAAAAATAGAAAAAAAATATATAAAGAAAGAAATAAATAAAAGCCTGATTCCATAAGAAGAGAAATAATTCTTAGCTCGAAGCTAATGCCAACACTAAAGTTAGAATGCTTAGCACAAGCTGATTCCATAACAAGAGGAATAATGCTTAGCTCCAAGCTAAAGCCAAAACTAAAGTAATAATGCTTATCACAAGTTAATTCCATAAGGAGAGGAACTATGCTTAGCTAAAAGCAAATGCCAATAGGAAAGTAATAATGCTTAACTGGAAGCTAATGCCAAAATGAAAGTAAGAGTGCTTAACCCATGAAATTTCCATAAGGAGAGGAATAATGCTTAGCTCAAAGCTAATTCCAAAAGAAAAGTAAGAATGTTTAGCACAAGCTAATTGCATATGGAAAGGAACAATGCTAAGCTCAAAGCTAATGCCAAAAGGAAAGTAATAATGCTTGCTCAGAACTAATGCCAAAAGAAAAGTAAGAATGCTCGGCAAAAAATAATTCCATAAGGAGATGAAGAATGCTTAGCTCGAAGCTAATGCCAAATGAAATGTAGGAATGCTTTTCTACAAGCTAGTGTTAAAATGAAAGTAAGAATGCTTTGCACAAGCTTATTCCGTAAGGAGAGGAATAACGCTTTGCTCGGAGCTAATGCCCAAAAGGAAAGTATGAATGCATAGCACAAGCTAACTACATAAGGACCAGAATAATACTTAGCATTAAGCCAATGACAAAAGGAAAGTTATAATGATTAGCTCGAAGATAATGCCAAACGTAAAGGAAGAATGCTTAGCACAACCTAATTCCATAAGAGAAGGAATAATGCTTAGCTCTAAACTAATGCCAAAAGGAAAGTAAGAATGCTTCGCTCAAAGCTAATGCCAAAAGAAAAGTAAGAATGATTAGCACAAGAAATTTCAATAAGGAGAGGAATAATGCTTAGCTTGAATCTAATGCACACAGGAAAGTTAAAATGCTTAACACATGCTAATTCGTTGAGGAGAGGAACAATGCTTAGCTCAAAGCTAAGGCCAAAAGGAAACTAATAATGCTTTGATAAAAGCTAATACCAAAAGGAAAGAAAGAATGCTTAACAAAAGCTAATACCATAAGGAGAGGAAGAATGCTTAGCTTGAAGCTAATGCTACAAGGAAAGTAAGAATGCTGAGCACAAGCTAATTCAATAAGGAGAGGAACAATGCTTAGCTCAAAGCTACTTCCAAAAGTATATCAATAATGCTTAGCTAAAATCTAATTCCAAAAGGAAAGTAAGAATGCTCTGCAGAAGCTTATTCAATAAGGAGATGAATTATGCTTAGCTCGAAGCTAATGCTCAAAAGGAAAGTAAGAATGCGTAGCACAAGCTAATTACATAAGGAGCTGAATAATACTTAGCATTAAGCCAATACCAAAAGGAAAGTCAGAAAACTGAGCACAAGCTAATTCCATAAGGAGAGGAACAATGCTTAGCTCGAGGCTTATGCCAAAAGGTAAGTAAGAGTGTGATACGAACCCCGTAGAACATGTTACGAGACCCTAATACCTTACGCGGAAGCAAGATCGAAAACATCCGAAAAAAAAGATTCAAAGGGTGGAACCGCGACCCGTTGCCTATAAAGAGGCAAGAACTTTGGTATGTGAAGACGCCACAATCGATTGTGAAAGATCGATTGGTAAGTCGGGGTGAACAAACGGAATCCACCCATATGTTCGAAGAGTTCTTAAAGAACCAAAGAGAATATTCTCAATTAAATCATCAAAATTCGTCCTATCAAATAAGCCAAAATGGCAACCTATTTATAAGGTCTAAAAAGACTCCTTTTTCACAAGGAAAAGGACTCCTACCTAAACTAAGGAAATAAATAAATAAGCAAATCCTAACCATAAAAGACTCTAAAATAATAAAAACATAATAAATCCTAAATTAAAACGTGCATAAATAAATTAAATAACTTGATCTTCAAGTCGACTTCTCGATCACCCTTCTTAACTCGCGACATTGGGTTGTGCACGTGCATGCAATTAAAGCTCAATTTCAACACTGTTCCACTTCGAATATCTCTTCGCTCAAAACATGAAAGTTGTAGATCTTTCAGTTAGCTTTCCGAATCATTTTGAATTGGATTAAATGGACTTCATATGCGAGAGTTACAACTCGAATGGTAAACTCTGCCAGAATAGGCGAGAATGTCGGATGCATGGAATTCGACTTGTCCAACGAATTCTTCTCTTTCTTTTCTTCCAATTCCAAACCACGGACTCTTCAAAGGCCTGATTCAAGCCCTTATTCTTTAATCCCAACACGAACGGCTCCATTAATCTCACTCGCTTTCTCTTCTTCCAATTCTTTTTCTTGGAGCTTGTGCGGATCGTATCATTCTCCCCCTCTTTAAAATGATTCGTCCTCAATCCGGACAAATATCACAAGGAGTGTAAACAAGATCGATCTCGCTGTTTGGTATCGAACTTACACATCTCTGCACCACATCACCAAACACACTATCTAGCAGCCATTGAAGTGGATATGACCGTGAGTATTTTGTAGCTTGAAGTCCCAATGCGTTCAACCTCTGTACAGAGAATGATTGAAGCATCTCTCTAGGCACCGCCATCTCATCAACATTCACACTGAGAGTCTGCACTTTGGTCAGCTCGGCAATAACCTCGATCCATGGTTGGATCATATCAGAGTGCTTAGCACAAGCTAATTCATAAGGAGAGGAATAATGATTACCTCAAAGCTAATGCCAAAGAAAATGTAAGAAGGGTTAGCACAAGCTAATTTCATAAGAAGAGTAATAATGCTTAGGACAAAGCAAATGCTAAAAAGAAAGTAATAATGCTTAGCTCGAAGCAAATGCCAAAAGGAAATTACTAATTCCAAAATGAAAGTAAGAACCCTTAGCACATGTTAATTCCATAAGGAGATGAAGAATGCTTGGCTCGAAACTAATGCCAAATTGAAAGTAAGAATGCATACCACAAGCTATAAGGAGATGAACTATGCTTAGCTCAAAGAAAATGATGATAGGAAAGTAATAATGCTTAGATCGAAGGTAATGCCAAAAGGAAAGCAAGAATGCTAAGCTCGTACCTAATGCCAAACATAAAGTAAGAATGCTTAGCACAAGCTAATTCCATAAGAAAACATTGTTTTTTAAAAAAGTAAATAATTTAAAAATTATAAAAATAAAATTAAGATATACGTAAAAATAAAGAAATAAATAAATAAGTAAAAATTTAATTCCATATGAATAGGAATAATGCTTAGCTCGAAGCTAATGCCAAAAGGAAAGTAAGAATTCTTAGCACAAGCTAATTCCATAAGAAGATGAATAATGATTAGCTCAAAGCTAATGCCAAAGAGAAAGTAAGAATGCTTAGCACAAGCTAATTTCATAAGAAGAGGAATAATGCTTAGGTCAAAGCAAGAGGAACGTATTAATGCGTAGCTCGAAGCAAATGCCAAAAGGAAAGAAAGAATGCTTAGCTCAAACCTAATCTCAAAATGAAAGTAGGAATGCTTACCACATGTTAATTCCATAAGGAGATGAATAATGCTTAGCTAATGCTCAAATGAAAGTATGAATGCTTAGAAGAAGCTAATTACATAAGGAGAGGAACTATGCTTAGCCCAAAGTTAATGCTAGTAGGAAAAAAATAATGCTTAGCTCGAAGTTAATGCCAGGAGGAAAGTAAGAATTTTAAATTTGTATCTAATACCAAACATAAAGTAATAATGCTTAGCACAAGCTAATTCCATAAAACAAAATTAAACAAAAACTAATTTAAAAAAAAAATAGAAAATAGTATTAAAATAAAATATAAAAAGAAACAAAGAAATAAATATGTAAATAAAAAGTTAATTCCATAAGAAGAGGAATAATGCTTAGCTAGACGCTAATGCCGAAACGAAAGTAAGAATGCTTAGCATAAGCTAATTCCATAAGGAGAGGAAGAATGCGTAGCTCGAAGCTAATGCCAAACGGAAAGAAAGAATGCTTGTCACAAGCTAATTCCACGAGGAGAGGGATAATTCTTAGCTCAAAGCTAATGCCAAAAAGAAAGTAAGAATTCTTAGCACAAGCTAATTTCATACGGACATGAACAATGCTTAGCTCAAATCTAATGCCAAAAGGAAAGTGATAATGCTTAGATCGAATCTAATGCAAAAAAAGGAAAGTAACAATGCTTAGCTCAATGCTCATGCGAAAAGGAAGTAAGAATGCTTAGCACATGCTAAATCCATAAGGTGAGGAACTATTCTTATCTCAAAGTTAATGCCAATAGTAAAGTAATAATACTTAGCTCCAAGCTAATACCAAAAGATAAATAATAATGCTAAGCTCGAAGCTAATGCCAAACGAAACGTAAGAATGCTTAGCACAAGCTAATCTCATATGAAAAAGAATAAATAAAATTTAAAAAAAAATTAAAATTAAAAATAAAAATAAAATAAAAAGATAAATGAATAAATAAAAAGCTAATTCCATAAGTAGAGGAAGAATGCTTAGCTCGATCGAACCTAATGCCAAAAGGAAAAGAAATAATGATTAGCACAACCTAATTGCATAAGGAGAGGAACAATGCTTAGCTCGAAGCTAATGACCCAAGGAAAGTAATAATATTTAGCTTGAAGCTAAAGCCAAAAGGAAAGTAAGAATGCTAAGCTCTATTGGGAAACGAAAAAGTAAACAATGCTTAGCAAAGCTAATCCCATAAGTCAAAAGAATAAAAATAAAGTAAAAGTAAAATAAAATATAAAAATAACTAAATAAATACATAAAAAGCTAATTCGATAAGAAGATGAATAATGCTTAGCTCGAAGGCAATGCCAAAATAAAAGTAAGAATGCTTAGCACAAACTAATTCCATAAGGAGAGAAACAATGCTTAGCTCGAGGCTAATGCTAATAGAAAGTAACAATGCTTAGCACAAGCTAATTCCATAAGAAGAGGAATCTTGCTTAGCTCAAAGAATATGTCAAAAGGAAAGTAATAATACTTAGCTCGAAGCTAATGCCAAAATGAAAGTAAGAATGCTTAGCACAAGCTAATTCCAAAAGGAGCTGAACTATGCTTAGCTCAAAGCTAATGCCAATAAGAAAGTAATAATGCTTAGCACGAAGTTAATGCCAAAAAGAAAGTAAGAATGCAAAGCTCGGACCTAATGCCATACGGAAAGTAAGAATGCTTAGCACAAGCTAATTCTGTAAGAAAAAATAAATAAATAAAAAATTGAAAAAATATTAAATATAAAATGTAAAAAGAAATAAATAAGTAAATTAATAAATAAAAGGGTAAATAGCACTTTACCCCCTTGTGGTTTCAACTTGTTGCACTTTACCCCCCTGTCATATCAATATAGGCATTTTACCTCCCTGTGGTTTGCACAATGTAGCGCCCGTCAGTATATCCGTTAAATGTTAACGGAGAGTGCATCTCACTCGCTCGAAAATGACTTGGTTGAGTTTTTCTTACCATAAATTAATATTTTTACACATTTCAACCACTTTCCATTCAATATTTACCATTTCTTCTTCAATAAATACCCCCACCATCTTTTCCAAATTAAACCCTAATTCTCATTTTTTTTTGCATTTTTTTTTTT
>NW_012194896.1:304620-378886 GCF_000504015.1 Erythranthe guttata | reverse complement strand
TTATTATTATTATTATTATTATTATTATTATTATTATTCATTATTATTATTATTATTATTATTATTATTATTATTATTATTATTATTATTATTATTATTATTATTATTATTATTATTATTATTATTATTATTATTATTATTATTATTATTATTATTATTATTATTATTATTATTATTATTATTATTATTATTATTATTATTATTATTATTATTATTATTATTATTATTATTATTATTATAATTATTATTATAATAATAAAAAATCATTTCATTCTACTTTTGCACGTACTTTCGTAGAGAAAACTCACAACAACCAAACATATTCTCATTTCAACACCTTTATAAAACTAGAAATACCAGTTCATCCAAGCATATTCCCATTTTCTACACAAAACCCAATAATCTACTTTATCCATCAGAAATTTTGAAAACTAGAAAATCCCATTAGAAACATAACCAAACATACCGTTAGCACACACTAATTCCATAAGAAGTGGAATAATGCTTAGCTCGAAGCTAATGCCAAAACGAAAGTAAGAATTCTTTGCTCAAGATTATTCCATAACGAGAGGAATAATGCTTAGCTCGAAGCTAATGCCCAAAAGGAAAGTAATAATGTATACCACAAGCAAATTCCATAATGAGCAGAATATAATAACTTTGCATTAAGCCAATGCCAAAATGAATAGGAATGCTTTGATAAAAGCTAATTCCATAAGAAGAGGGATAATGCTTAGCTCGAAGCTAATGCCAAAAAGAAAGTAAAAATGCTTAGCACAAGCTAATTGCATAAGGAGAGGAACAATGCTTACCTCAAAGGTAATGCAAAAAGGAAAGTAAGAATGCTTAGCTCATAGCTAATGCCAAAAGGAGAGTAACAATGCTTAGCACAAGCTAATTCTATAAAGAGAGGAACTATGCTTAGCTCAAAGCTAAGCCCAATAGGAAAGTAATAATTCTTAGCTCGAAGCTACTAGCAAAAGGAAAGTAATAATACTATGCTCAAAGCTAATGCCAAGCAGAAAGTGAGAATATTTAGCACAAGCTAATTCCGTAAGAAAAAAAAAACAAAAAAATTATAAAATTATAAAATTATAAAAATATAAAAAAAAAATAAAAAAAAAATTAAATAGAAATAAATAAATAAAAAGTAATTCCATAAGAAGAGGAATAATGCTTAGCTCGGAGCGAATGCCAAAACTAAAGTAAGAATGCTTAGCACAAGCTAATTCCATAACAAGAGGAAAATGCTTAGCTCAAAGCTAATGCCAAAACGAAAGTAAGAACGCCTAGCACTAGCTAATTCCAAAAGTAGAGGAACAATGCTTGTTTCAAAGCTAATGCCAATTGGAAAGTGATATTGCCTAGGTCGAAGCTAATGCCAAAATGAAAGTAAGAATGCTAAGCTCGAAGCTAATGCCAAATGGAAAGTAAGAATGCTTAGCACAAGCTAATTCCATAAGGAGAGGAATAATGCTTAGCTCAAAGCTAATGCCAAAAAGAATGTAAAAATGCTTAGCACAAGCAAATTTCATAAGGAGAGGAACAATGCTTAGCTCAAAGTCAAAAGGAAAGTAATAATGCTTAGCTCAAACCTAATGGCAAAAGGATATAACAATGCTTTGCACAAGCTTATTCCGAAACGAGGGGAAGAATGCTTAGCTCGAAGCTAATGCCAAAAGAAAAGTAAGATTGCTTAGCTTAAGCTAATTCCATATGGACATGAACAATCCTTAGCTCAAAGCTAATGCAAAACGGAAAGTAAGAATGATTAGCTCAAAGCTAATGCCAAAAGGAAGAAAGAATGCTTAGCACATGCTAATTCCAAAAGGAGAGGAAGAATGCTTAGCTCGAAGGTAATGCCAAAAAGAAAGTAAGAATGCTTAGCACAAGCTAATTTCATAATGAGAGGAACAATGCTTAGCTCCAAGCTAATGCCAAAAAGAAAGTAATAATGCTTTGCTCGAAGATAATGCCTAAATGTAAGTAAAAATGATTGGCAAAAGCTAATTACATAAGGATTGGAATAATACTTTGCATTAATACAATGCCAAAAGAAAAGTAGGAATGCTTAGATAAAAGCCAATGTCAAAAGGAAAGTAAGAATGCTTAGCACAAGTTAATTCCATAAGAAGAGGAATTATGCTGAGCTCGAAGCTAATGCCAAAAGTAATAGTTAAGAGTGCTTAACACAAGCTAATTCCATAAGAAGAGGAATAATGTTTAGCTCGGTGCTAATGCCAAAAGGAAAGTATGAATGCTTAGCAAAAGCTAATTCCATATGGAGAGGAATAATGCTTAGTTCGAAGTTAGTGCCAAAAATAACTTAAGAACACTTAGCTAATTCTTTAATGTACAGTATCGCGTTCTGTAGAATAGTGAATTCCAGATATCGATCCATAGGGAATTAAGTTCCTAAATGTATTTAGGAACTATCCTAAATGAAGCTAAAACGAAGAAACAATAATAAAAATAACGGTCCGCCAGGCAAAGCGAGTAATTCCGACGCGTGATAGCTTCTTGGGTAAAATCCACCAGTGTACTATCGATAAAGATCTACAACTCCGAATCTAATGTCAATTCAATATTCGCTAATGATTCTTACTTTCCTTTTGGCATTAGCTTCGAGCTAAGCATAACTAATTTTCCTTGGCATTAGCTTGGAGCTAAGCATTGTTCCTCTCCTTATGGAATTAGCTTGTGCTAAGCATTCTTACTTTTCTTTTGGCAATACTTCGAGATAAGTATTCTTTCACTCCTGTTGAAATTAGCTTGTGCTAAGCACTCTTTCTTCCTTTAGGAATTAGCTTTGATCTAAGTATTCATACTTTACATTTTGCATTAGCTTTGAGCTAAGCATTGTTCCTCTCCAAATGAAATTAGCTTGTGCTAAGGATTCTTACTTTCTTTTTTGAAATAGCTATGAGCTAAGCAATATTCCTCTCCTTATGGAATTAACTTGTGCTAAGCATTCTTTCTTTCATTTTGGCATTTGCTTCGAGTTAAGCCTTATTCCTCTCCTTATAGAATTAGTTTGTTTGCTAAGCATTCTTACTTTTCTTTTGGCAGTAGCTTTGAGCTAAGCATTCTGACTTTTGTTTTGCCATTAGCTTCGAGCTAAGCATTCTTAGTTTCATTATGGGATTACCTTTGAGCTAAGCATTATTCCTCTCCTTACGGAACTAACTTGTGCCAAGCATTCTTACTTTCCTTTTGGCATTTGCTTCGAGCTAAGCATTTTTTCCTCTCTTAGGGAATTAGCTTGTGCTAAGCATTCTCTCTTTTCTTTTCGCATTAGCTTTGAGCTAAGCATTCTTACTTTCCTTTTGGCATTAGCTTAAAGCTAAGTATTAGTCCGCTACTTATGGAGTTAGCTTGTGCTATGCATTCTTACTTTCCTTTTGACATTAACTTCGAGCTAAGCTTTACTCCTCTCCTAATGCAATTAGCTTATGTATAGCATTCTTACTTTTCTTTTGGCATTAGCTTCGAGCAAAGCATTATTACTATTCTTATGGAATTAGCTTGAGCTAAGCATTCTTACTTTCCTTTTGACATTAACTTCGAGCTAAGCATTATTCCTCTTCTTATGAAAATAGCTTGTGGTAAGCATTCTTACTTTTCTTTAGACATTAGCTTTTATCTAAGCATTCCTACTTTCCTTGTGGCACTTGCTTAATGTTAAGTAATATTCCGCTATTCTAAATTAGCTTGTGCTATGCATTCTTACTTTCCATTTGGGCCTTACCTTCGAGCTTAGAATTGTTCCCCTTCTTTTGGAATTAGCTTGTGCTAAGAATTCTTATATTTCTTTTGGCATTAGCTTTGAGCTACGCATCTTACTTTCCTTTTTGCATTAACATCAAGCTAAGCATTAGTACATTCCTTTTGGCATCAGCTTTGAACTAAGCATTATTCCTCTTCTTAATGACTTGGCTTGTACTAAGCATTCTTACTTTCCTTTTGGCATTAGCTTCGAGCTAAGCATTATTCCTCTTCCTATGTAATTAGCTTGTGCGAAGCATTCTTACTTCCGTTTTGACATTAGCTTTTATCTAAGCATTTGTGCATTCCTTTTGGCATTGGCTTAATGCTATTGTATATTCTGCTCCTTATGGAATTAGCTTGTGCTATGCATTATTACTTTCCATTTGGGCATTAGTTCGATCTAAGCATTATTCTGCTCCTTATGGAATTAGCTTGTTCAAAGCATTCTTATTTTCATTTTGGCATTAGCTTCGACCTAAGCATTATTCCTCTTCTTAAGCAATTAGTTTGTGCTAATCATTCTTAGTATATCGTTTCGACATTCGCTTGTACCAAAGCATTCTTACTTTATGTTTGGCATCGGCTACGAGCTAAGCATTCTTCATCTCCATATGGAATTAGAGCCAACTTCTGGGTCTCGTCACAATGTTGGCGTGGTTCGTGTCATTTGGTATCAGAGCCAACTTCCGGAGAAGGTTTCGCCTATCCTTTTGAGTCTTTGTTTTCTTTGTTTTCTTTTTTTTTTTATTTGAATCTTTTGGTATTCCATAAATTTTCTTCTTCTACGTTCTTGAGTCATCCATGTTCTTCTACTCCTTATCTATTTGGGTTCTTCAAGAACCATTGTCTTAAAAAAAAAAAAAAACAGTACCAATTTCAACCAACTTCTTTCAGCCTCATAAATTTGTTTCCAATCATACATGCTCATTCCAAGGAACCGAATTCGAGGACGAATTCTTTTAAAGAAAGGGAGTATGATGTGATCCCCGTCACATCAAGAAATTAGAAATTTCAAAGGTTTTTGGGCTGTTATATACATTGTAGGTTGAAACATAAGAAGCATGAAGTGGACTAATTCAAGCATTGAGGCCCAACTTGAGTCCAAATCCAGCACAAGGTTATCCACATTTCAAATGAGATCAATTCAGATTTAAGAGACATCAATTACAAAGATACCAATCCTTATATGCTCTAATTGACGCAATCAGATTATTGAAGAGGTTTGGTATCAATTAAGGTTGATTTGATTATCTAATTTATTGCTGATTAGATTGATTGATTAGCATTTCCATTTTAGTATTTTATGTTTTATAGATTAGAGAAGATAGTACCCTATATAAAGGGATCAGCTTGTATGAATAAACACAACAATGTATTGAAATCTTTGAATAAGAGTGTGTCTCTTCGGTTCTTCAAGAACCATTGTTTTTTTTAATGAACTTATCGGAGTTGTTCTCCGTCGTGTTCGCCCCTGACTTATCAATCAATCTTCCGCAATTGAATGTGGCGTCTTCGCATACCAAGGTTCTTGCCTCTTTATAGGCAATGGGTCGAGGTTCCACCCAATTGAATCCTTCTTTGGACGGTCCAGGATTTGAAATCCGAAGTATTGATACCGGGTCTCGTCACGATGTTGGCGTGGTTCGTATCACCAGTGACCACATGCCGACGCACGTGAGTCACTCGCAAAATCAGTAACGATGTACCGATAAACTTTGTAACCATTGCAAAATCAGCAACGAGATAACAACGACATAAGGATCCTCGCTAATGTTACGACTGATTTACGATGAAATTAGAGCTCCTTGCTAATTCAGCGATGCATTACTGACGTAATTTCATTTTGTCATAAATAAGTTCATAAAACCAACAAAATATGGTCGATCGCTAATGTACCGACAAAATAAAATTGTATATTAAGTTCAGCGATAGAATACCGACCAAATGTGAATCGAACACAAAGTAAGTGACGATTTACCAACCACATAGAGTCCATCGCAACATCAGCAACAATGTAGCCATGGAATATGACCTCGTCGTAACGGTAGCAACAGATTGCCAACCCAATCGACATGCATCGCAAATAAATTCAACTCTGTCACTAAATTGTCGATAATCTGTCGGTCAACAGTGACAAAGAAAGCAGTCGATAAATTTCCGTCGGTGAAGCCCTGTTTTCTTGTAGTGAGTTATGCGTGAAATACCAAACACTGCCACAATCCGCGAGAATCCACTTTTGCACGTGTTTGGTTTGATTTCCGGCTTCGCTTCCAAAAGCGTTTCGAATCGGAAAAAATAGCTTCTCGTTACCTAAAATATAAATAAAACAAAAACAACATAATATATACAAATAAAAAGCCAAAAACTCGGTCGAACGAAGACCAAAACTCGAAGAATTGATAAGTGAAAATCATGCAAAATGAACACTTATCACACCCTCAAACTTAGATCTTTACTCGTCCCGAGTAAATCAAAACAAAACAACAACATAAAAAAAAAAAAAAAAACTAAATATAGGCCACTAACGTAGGGAACCACGATTGCATTTAGCGTATGCAACAAGCCTTTGAACCCCTGGGTACCCCCAAAGGAGGAGTTGTGTCTCGTGAGGGTTTTCAGACAACACACCCACAAAGTTGTCGGATTGGTCAAAGCACTACAATTAATTCCAAAGATAAAACGCGCTAGATAACCTAAAATCTTGGAATAGCATACAGCTTAAGATATTCAACTTTCCTACCGAAGCTTGTTTCTACACCAAAATATTAGATAGACTCAAGAATCCGTAATCAAACAATAAGCATAATCGTCGAGGGTTTTGAGTAGAAATGTGGATGAAAAGTAAGTTTTGATTCGGAAATTCAAAAACTCGAATTGGACATAAGTAGGTCTATTTATTCAATAGAAAAATGACAACAACATTTTCTTGGTGATTTTCATCACAATTTTTTTTTAAACGGGATAAAATCGTGACTCGTGCAAGGCTCGATACCACTGTGTCATCTCTCTGACCCATGTATCGAACTTTAGTCCAGGAAAACCCCAAGCTTGAAAGCTGGAGAGGCCGGGAAATGAGAGCGTGAATCACGACAGTACCATTTTTTATAATAACACAATAACATAAAATAAAAACATCAAGACCATTTTTTGAAATTTTAGCCAATAACTCGATTCGTGAACGCATAACTCAATTCTATCTCAACCCCCAAACCTCAGACTATTATACCCCTCAGAAAAGTGCGATCATGCTCAATCGGAAAGGATTCGAAAGGCTCTCCAAAGAAGTTGCAGAAACGCAGTCGGAAGGTTCATCTATTAATTGCCGATTATGCACAACTTCAATTTTAAAATCAACTATCCATTCTACTAATTCATTAATTGTTTTGTTTCAATAGAATCCGGAAATGCAACTTACACTCGATCTTATATGAAATGCATGTGACAAACATAACACCAAAACAGAAATCCAAATACATAAATGAAACTAAATTATATGATATGCATGCAAAAGACCAAAAAGAAAAATAAGTTAGTGTCGACGGCTCGACATAATTTGGACGGATTATGTCCAATCCAAAACCTTATAGATTGTGCATCCATCCATCAGTCTTGATACATACCTTGCAATCATATCATGAACTAGACTGCAATATTGTAACTACCATCCCAACCCATGGTACTTTTCTTTTTCTTTGGAAATCAGTCAGTGGGAGACTAGGATGAGTTGCTTGCCTACCGATCTCTCAAACTCGTACACGAGATATTCAAGCTTTGGAGTAAGCTCTACCTTAAATTTGATACTCATCTCCTCGGTCACAATCAAATCCGGAGTTAATTACAATGTGGATAGAATTTTCTTCGTCAAATTCCGCATTTACCATCATCTTTATCCCACTCTCATCACACACAAAAGTATGTACATAACTGGGATGAATAATTCCCTCAAGGTACTCAGCCTCATCGTTCAAACAAAAATCTGTAAATAACTCGTTATGTTCATATTGGATGGTTGGATGTGGTTCGGGATTGTGACATCTCTGAAAATTTTCGAAAAGATTTGCCAGATAGTGGAGTTGTTCTTGTAAATAGCACAAGTGCTCATTTGTCTGTGCAATTCCATTTTCTAGGTTGAACATTCCATGTCTTTCAATATCCTTCAACTCTTGTTGAATGTAATCTGCTCTGGATTGAAGCTCGCAAAGAGAGAGATCATAAATAGAGGCCATCAAGGATAAAAATCTGTAAAACAAATGAAAAAAATCAAAGCAAAAATAATGAAAACAAAAAAATGTATAAATTAAAGAAAGGGTAGTTGGTAACGATATTAGTAATTTCAAGATTAACTAATTCCCCGGCAATGGCGCCAAAAACTTGATACACGTAAAACCTACGTGTGAAAAAACACAAGTGTAAAGTATCGCGTTTTGTAGAATAGTGAATTCCAGATATCGATCCACAGGGAATTAAGTTCCTAAATCTACCAAGTAGCGTAATTATACTATCCTAAACTTTATTTAGACAAATGAACGAATGGGGGATAAAATGAAGCTAAAAGGAAACAAAAATAAAAACACAGTCCGCCAGGACAAACGAAGAATTCCGACGTGTGATGGCTTCTACCGTAAAATCCACCAGTGTAGTATCGATAAAGATATACAAATCTGAATCTAATGTCAGTTCAATATTCTCTAACCCATACACTAAAATACCCTAACCCCCGTCTCTAGTGTAGTTAGAGTCTACCCATAGGTCCGACGTCTCCGTTCAGAACCTGATATTAAGAGATCATTTAGGTCAAGTCCTTAAGGGCTACCCGAGGTGAATCACGTCTCTGTTTCCACAACCCGAGCTATGTTTTCCTAAAATCAAACGAGAAATTCTCTCTTGAGTTCATTCCCATTTACAATCAATTCAACTGTTGGCCAAACAATTGAAAGCATTTAATAAATGAAAACATAATCATAACCAAAGAACGAAAAATAGCTCATAGATCTGGAAATCAAAATCAATACATACAAGGTTTAATTTCCCTAAAATAAAATGTTCAGTTCATTACAAACATAGCATCAAAATGAAGAACACGAGAAATCATAAACTAAACGTAAAGAAAAGCTTATGAAAAACCCGAGTCAAAACCCTCGTCGAAGCTTCCCACGATGAACTGGCGAAAACCTAAAAAAAATAAAATAAGAGGTCCTGAGATCTAAAAATGAAGAAGAGACCTTCTATATATAGTAAGAAATCAAAGAAAAGTATCTGGTTTCGAATTATGTGCCCAGATCGCGATATGGGCTTCTTAGATTGCGATCTGGCAGCCTTGGAAACTGCGCACCGCCTTGCCAGATCGTGATACGGGAATGGTGGATCGCGATCTAGTTCATGATCAAAAAATCTTCTGTAAGACCCCCTGATCGCGATACACGAAGGCTGGATCGCGATCTGGGTCTTGACCAAAAAAGCCTTCTATAAGACCCCCAGATCGCAATACAAGAAGGCTTAACGGAATATTAGAATGCTTAGATCAAAGGTAATGCCAAAAGGAAAGTAACAATGCTTAGCACAAACTAATTTCATATGGAGAGGATCAATGCTTAGCTCCAAGCTAATGCCAAAATGAAAGTAATAATGCTTAGGTCCAAGCTAATGCCAAAAAGAAAGTAAAAATAATTAGCAAAAGCTAATTCCTTAAGGATTGGAATAATACTTAGCATTAAGCCAATGCCAAAAGGAAAGTAGTAATACTTAGATAAAAGCTAATGTCAAAAGGAAAGTAAGAATGCTTAGCTCAAGCTAATTCCATAAGAAGAGGAGTAATGCTTAGCTAGAAGCTAATGCCAAAAGTAAAGTAAGAATGCTTAACACAAGCTAATTCCATAAGAAGGGGAATAATGCTTAGCTTGGAGCGAATGCCAAAGGAAAGTAAAAATGCTTAGTACAAGCTAATTCCATAAGGAGAGAAACAATGCATAGTTCGAAGCTAATGCCAAAAGAACGTAAGAATACTTAGCTAATTCCATAAAAAGAGGAATAATGTTTAGCTCCAACTTAAGGCCAAAACTAAAGTAAGAATTCTTAGCACAAGCTAATTCCATTAGGAGAGGAGTAATGATTAGCTCGTAGCAAATCCTCAAAAGAAATGTAAGGATGCATAGCACAAGCGAATTCCATAAGGAGCGGAATAATACATAGCTTTAAGCCAATGCCAAAAGGAAAGTAAGAATGCTTGGGTAAAAGATAATCTCAAAAGCAAAGTAAGAATACTTAGCTACCAGCTAATGTCAAAAGGAAAGTAAGAATGCTTAGCACAAGCTATATCCATAAGGAGAGGAATAATGCTTATTCAACGCTACTGCCAAAAGAATAGTAATCATGCTAAGCTGGAAGCTAATGGCAAAAGGAAAATAAGAATGCTTAGCACAAGTTAATTCCATAAGGAGAAGAATAATGCATAGCTCGAAGTTAATGCAATAAGGAAAGTAAGAATCCTTAGCTCGAAACTAATGCCAAAAGGAATGTAAGAATCATTACGACAAGCTAATTCCATAAGGAAAAGAACAATACTTGGCTTGAAGCTAAGGCCAAAAGGAAAGTAAGTATGCTTAGCTCGAAGCTAATGCCAAAAGGAGATTAAGAATGCTTGGCACAAGCTAATTCCATAAGGAGAAGAATAATGTTTAGCTCAAACCTAATGCCAAAAATAAAGTAAGCATGCTTAGCACAAGCTAATTTCATAAGGAGAATAACAATGTATTGTTCAAAGCTAATGCCAAAAGGAAAGTAATATTGCTTAGCTCGAAGCTAATGCAAAAAAGAAAGTAAGAATGCTTAGCTCGAAGCTAATGCCAAAAGGAAGTAAGAATGCTTAGCACAAGCTAATTCCAAAAGGAGAGGAAGAATGGTTAGCTCATCCATTCATTTTGGTAAACCATTTTGGACCATTCAGCTCATCCAATAGTTCATCTATCACAGGGATGGGATAGTCATGTTTGACAGTCATAGTGTTTAGGTACATGTAATCAACACACATCCTCCAGGTCAGGTCCTTTTTTTTAACTAACAGGACTGGGGAAGCAAAAGGGCTCTGGCTGTTCCTTATTGTCCCATTTCTTAACAACTCTTCCACTATGCTCTCTATCTCATTTTTTGATGAATGTGAGTATCTGTAGGGGCATAATTGCTTTGGAACAGCATCAGGCTTGAGAATGATCTGATGTTCTGTTCCTCTGATAGGGGGCAGTCCTTGTGGTTCTAAGAATAGTTCCTCAAATTGCTTCAGTAATTCTGCTATCTCAGTAGGAACTGACAGTTGTAAGCTGGGGGTGTAGGGCCCAATTTTCTCCATAGGAGTTAGGGATAGCAACTGACTCTCATTACCCTCTTCTTCTGCAGTAATGAGCAATTTCTGCTCCCCCCTCCTGATTTTAATGAACCTTCTCTTGTAATCAAACTTCACTGGGCTGTTTTCCCACAGCCAGTCACACCCTAAAATGATGTGATAACCCCCAAGTTTCAGCAACCTCAGAGGAAAAGAGAAAGGCTCCCCTTGAATCCACCATTTAAGTCCTTCTACCACCTGTCTACTCATCATTTTTCCCCCATTTGCAACTGTAACCAGCATGGGTTTAGCCTCTGTGGTGACACAATTGAGTTGTTGTGCCAACTGCTCACAGATAAAGCTGTGAGTGCTCCCTGTGTCAATGAGGATCTTGATAGCCCCTTTTTCTAACTCTCCTTGTACCTTAATTGTCCTTGCCCCACTCTGCCCTGCAATGGCATTTAAGGACACTTCAACATTTTCCATTTGTTCCTCATTCTCAACTTGTTCCATGCTACTCATGGCCAACAAATGAGCCTCCTCTTCAGCACTAGTCATCACCATGTACAACTGAGTATACTTGCACTTGTGGCCTGGTTGGTATTGTTCATCACAATTAAAACACAACCCCTTCTCCCTCCTAGCCCTCATCTCTGATAATGTGAGGTTCTTCCTTGGAGGGTGATTAGCTTGAGTTGGGTTAGCCTTGACTAAGGCAGTCTGTGTGTTTTGATGATTGTGTTGCAGTAACCTCTTGGGCTGAAAAGCCTGTGAAGTCATTGGTTTGGAGTGTAATTTCCCCCTCTTTGCAATAGCCTCCAGTAGTGCTTCTTGTTTCCTGGTTTGGTCAAAGGCCTGTTGCAAATTTTTTGCTTCAAAAAGGGAGGAAAACTGCTGATTGTCTTCAGGTAAGCCACTCTCAAAGCATGTCATAAAAAACTCCTCATCATACACCCTAGTGTTAAACATCATCAAGTAAGATTTGAGCTCCTCAAACCTACTGATATAATCCTCCAAAGATGTAGTGACCTTCAACTTCATCAGCTCAGACAGAACCTTAGCCTCTTTCAGCTCTTCAAATCTTGCAGCCACCAACCCTACAAACTGATCCCAAGTGTAGTCACTGCCCTGTTGCAGCAGATGGCTAAACCAAACTGCTGCCCTCCCTTCAAAATTCAAACCAGCTAGTGTTACTTTCTGTTTCTCAGTGAGGTTAGTAACTAGCTGAAAATATCCTTGGCATTTGAATAACCAGGATCTAGGGTTTGTCCCATCAAATCTAGGAAATTCCAGTCTAGGGTTTGGGTTGAAATTTCCAGCAAAAGGATCTGAATGTCCTATTTGATCATTGTTTCTGTTGGATCTGGATTCCTGAAAAGTCCTGTTCATATTCTCATGCTGAATATGAGGTGGGAATGAACCATTACCTGCAGATGAGCCCTCCCCCATAATGGATTTATCCCTATGATAAACCTCCATTCTTTCTGCAATCTTGGCTAGTTGGATCTGCAGGTTCTCAAAAGATTTCTCAGCCCTGAGCTGATTTTGGTGGATCTGCTCCTGAAGGTTCATCTCTACTGCCTGCCTTTTCCCCATCTCCTCTTGAATCCTCTGTTCCACCAATTTTTTTTGTGTTTCCAGTTGATCCTTTGCTCTAGTGCCTTCTGCCATGATGAATGTCCCTCTGTTGTGTTGATTGTGTAAAAACCTTGCTCTGGTAGCCAATTGTCAAATCCTTGATATAATATATATTATTTATATGTATTGATTTCAGTAAAGTAATAATATGATAATAAGAAAGCAGCTTGAGAAAGAAGAAAGTAGGTGAGAGGCAGAAGAAATAAAGGTAGGGAGAATAGTTTCCAAATCTGAATTGCTTTCCAATTTAGGGTTCTCAGTACATTTATAGTAATAACAAAAAGTAAAGGCATTTCCTACTTCAGCCCATTAATAAAAGAAACTGCTAAAAACGTAAATAAAACTTGAGCCCGTTAATTATAATCTCCGGCCCAACAAACGTAATAAAGTTGTAATCTCGGCCCAATTGTTAAACTTCTCCAGCGACGTCGTTTCCATCCTCAATCACAGTCAACATCGTATTCCCAATTCCTCCAGATCCAAAGATCACACCTTTACCACTTCTAGGTTTCCTCCTCCCTTTTCCACCCCAATCACCCAAATCCGCCTCCTTTTCCGGCAGTCTGGCCGTAGCCCTAGCACTGCGCTTCTTCTTCGCCCCCCAATTCTTCAATTTCTCACCATAATTCGCCATTAAAGGCTTCCAGGATATGACAGTGCCCACCCCTTTTCTCCAACCCAATTTCTCAGCCATAGGTACTGATTTTATTTTCATCCTCCTCTTCTTTTTCTCCAGTTCTCCCAATTTTTATGCATTGGTATTGATTCGATTTTATTTTAGAAGCAACGCTTGATGAAGCAACCACAACTCTCGGTTACCAGGTATGCAATCAACCCTAATCCTACCCCTACTTCGTCTAATTTGGCATCTTGCACATCTCTCTATTTGTGGGCTACTCAGTGTTGATTGGGGTGATTTTTTCTTGGGGCGATGGATTTATTTTATGTTTTATCTTTGAGGTTTCATATCTTGCTGGTGGTTAATTGTTGATGGAACTCCCCGTTGGAGTACATAGAAGCTGTTGAGGTGGTGGTCATTCTTCTATGCAACCCCTGCTATTTTAGCCTCATGATTGTGATTGCTAATTAACATTTTCTTAACTGGATTTAGGTATTATAAATTGTTATAACCAAAACAATGTTTTGCCGTTGCAGTTTATCTAATGGAACCTCAGTGTACCTTTAATTTGTATTGTTTACCTTCTTGTCTTTGTATGCAGATCAATCAAATGCTTCCACATCCCTGTATAAACAATTATGAATTTCTATTATGAATTAGGAAGGTATAATAATGGAAATTCATAATTGTTTATATTATCGGGTAGTGGCATGATCTAGAATTTTATACTGTTCATTTGTCTGCATTTATGTGAAAGATTGTTGACCAGTAATACTTTTGCGTATAATGACTGAATTCTAACACTGATTATGTTATTACTTGCAGGTTTCTTAAACTTGAGGTTGTCCCGATCCACTTGTTGCAACACAATGGAAAAGCGTGAGAACTTTTAGAAGAATTGGTAAGCTAACTTTCGTTAAAATATTTTGATGTATTTGATCCTCTTCACATTAACATCTTTGAAAATGCAGGTGTTGGCGAGTTATGTTCCATTTTAGCCTTTAGAATATGAATTGACTTTACTTTCTTGGCTCATTCTGTATCTGGCATGTTCATCACTCTCCCTCAAACAGAAGAGACCAAACGATGTGGAGCATTCAAATAAAGCAGCTCCAACTGAAACATTTAAGCAGTTAAGTCTGGTTATAGTACGGTTAAAACTTTGTACATAGAAAACATGCTATATGTTTGTTTCGGCTATTCCTTTTAAGTCCTATCTGGTGCACGGTTTCCATTCATATTTCAATTTTTATTAGCAATTGAAATTTTATGAATTGCTCTTTTTTTTTTGTGGATTGGTAACATCAGTTGTTGATGTGTTGGACCTCCGGCTGATTGGGTGAAGATTAACTCACATGCACTAAGAAAATTGACCGTTTTAATTTGCAAAAAGATTGTTTCGAGGTTTATGCTTTAGTCCCAGGGCTGTTACGTGAAGAGGTATGTACTCCCTTGCCGTAAACTGTATCTGTGGTATTCCTTATATAGGCTGAATCGTTCTCAGAGGAATAAAAGAGAGAGTCAGCAATAGCAGCGGCGATGAGGACGATGAATTGTTCCGAGATGAACAAAAGAGAAGTTCGGAATCTGGTGTTGACGTAAACTTTTAGTACATATTTCGTCTGATTAAATAGTTTCAGACAGAACTAACTTATATAGGCTTCGATGCTGTTAGGATTCAATTCGAGGTTTTGGCTAATTCGTGCAAAAACAATAGTGTTGCTGTTTCTTTTTAATTTCCTCTGCATTTGATTGACATCGATAACCCTATTCATTTCCATTCGCATGATCTGTTTTTCTCTTGAAGAGTGAGTGATTAAATTCTTCAACTAATGCTGATGAGCTGACTTCAATTTTATCAGGCTATTTGTGTAGCACTTTTGTCATTGAAAAGGGTTGAATTCTGCATTTGTAGTATTGGCGGAAGCATTGTATTTTATTGGATTCATCAGAATAAAAATAAAAAAATTGTTTCAGGGATATTCAAGAAAATTCTATTGGTTTGCTTTGTGGGCTTCTTCGCAACACAGCTTCCTCCACCAAACACGTGCGGCTCCAAAAACGGGTCAACAATTACAATATCAAGAATACAGCTCAAAGATGGAAGACACTTAGCTTACAAATAATATGGTCTCCCAAAAGATAACGTAAAGCACAAAATCGTATTTGTCCATGGATTCGATTCTTGCAGGCACGATGCCTCTGCTATAACCGCACTTCTCTCTCCGGAATTTTTTTTTCCATTACATTGCCTAATGGCTTTTTCTGTGCTCGTTAGTGATAAATTAATGTTTGAACTCGTTTGATTTTCAGGAAATTGTTGAAAGCGAAGGGAGTGTATGTTGTTTCATTCGGCATACCTGGTTATGGAGAGAGTGATCCTAAAAATACGAGGACAAATACCCCTTATAATGTCGGTTCATGAAAATATTTGCTTATATGACCAAGTTTTTTTATAATTAAGTTCTGTATTTTCGTTTGAATTTCTCTCGTTATTAAATCACAAAACAAATACTAATGACATTATTATGTTTACTTACATAGTCTCTATATCATGTGCTGAAAAGTACTGCAATACAGATAGGAGTGAAATCAAAAGAATCTCCTTCACCTTTGCCTGCTGCCAATTTTTCCTCTTTTAAGTATTGATCGATCGAATAAATTGACCGGGCACCGCGCCTTGCGCGGTGCTTCATCACTAGTATATATATATATATATATATATATATATATATATATATATATATATATATATATATATATATATATATATATATATATATATATATATATATATATATATATATATATATATATATATATATATATATATATATATATATATA
This sequence comes from Erythranthe guttata, assembly GCF_000504015.1. The sequence continues at coordinate 362,700 of NW_012194896.1, read as the reverse complement.
TATATATATATATATATATATATATTATTTTTTAAGTTTCTAAAACATTAAAAAGTCAAAACTCAAAATTTATTAGAATTAGGGTAAATTCCACTTTACCTTTTGTACTTTGGCTGGATATCACTTTACCCCCTTGTACTCTCAATTGCATCGATTTGCCCCATTGTACTTTGGTTCGATATCACTTTACCCCCTTCGACTCTCAATTCATCGATTTACCCCCTTGTACTTTGGCTCGATATCACTTTACCTCTTCCACTCTCAATTGCATCGATTTGCCCCCCTTACTTGAAAAATTGTCTAAATGTGGCCCTCGCCGTTTGTTTTCAGACGTCTCACCTTAACACCGTTTGATTTAAGTATGAAAATTACTAAAATGTCACCACTTCCAGTTTAAGTAATTATTAAAAAAAAAAAAAAAAAACAACAAAAAATAAAATAATAAAAAATTCAAGACAGCGAGAAAACATAGTCCACGACGCCAGGCACAATTTTTTGTTTTTCTATTAATAATTATTTAAATTGGGAGGGGTGGTTTTTTTGTAATTTTCAAACTTAGATCAGACGGTGTTAAGATCAAATGTCGGAAAACTAACGCCGAGGGCCACATTGAGATAATGTTTCAATTACAGGGGGCAAATCGATGCAATTGGAGTAGAATGGGGTAAAGTAATATCGAGCCAAAGTACAAGGGGCAAATCGATGAATTGAGAGTATAATGGATAAAGTGAAATTGAACCAAGGTACAAGGAGACAAATCGATGCAATTGAGAATACAAGAGGGTAAAGTGATATCCAGCCAAAGTGAAGGGGGTAAAATGGAATTTACCCTTAGAATTACTAATTTCCCGACTCTCTCTCTAACAGCAGTCATCGACCTTTCTTTCTCCCCACCACCACCCGCGCCTTCTCCGACGACCACGACCACCAGTGCCTCCCGATTCTCCGACGACCATCTTCACTAGCGAATCTCGGCTCTCCGACGACCACCACCACCACCAGCGCCTCCCAATTCTCCGACCACCACCACCACTTGCGCCTCCCGATTCTCCAACCACCACCATCGTCACCAGGCCTCCCGGCTCTCTGAAGACCACCACCACCAGCGCCTCCCGGCTCTGCGACGACCACCACCAACGTATTTGTGTGAGCCTCTTGTATTTGTGAAGATTACTTGTTTGATGTTTCTTTTTGCAATTTGGCTACTGTTTACTTGTTTGATGTTTCTTTTTGCAATTTGGCTACTGTGTGGTGATCAATTTTTCCCTTTTTTTTTTTGTAAAAATTCCCGAACAATTCCTAAAGAATTCCGAAAATTTTCCGAAAATGAAAATTTCCAAAAAATCCGATTTTCCGAAAATTCCGAAAAAATCGGAATCGGAAGGCGTTTTGGACTTCCGAAAAAAATCGGAAATTTTCCGAAACACCCAAATCCGATCCGATCCGTCCGATTTCCACCCCTAGGGACAGGGAAAGCCTCTCTCTCTCTCTCTGAAAAACCCCGTCTAAGTGTCAAAATCATTATTGTTTCGTTTCATCTGATTTTCTTGTGCAGAATGCGCCGATTAAGATGCCTTGCGTTTTCCCTGAATAAATTTCAGGTAAAAATTTCATAGAATTCCTTTTTTTCTTTTTTTTTTTTAGTGTGTTTATCAATTTAAACATTTCAATCTTATTATTTTCTCTCCTCTTCTGGCAGCACACAATTTCTGTACAATCATCCAATGCCGTCATATGCGGGGAGGTTTACCAAATTCAACGGGCATTCATCCATTCTCGAAGTAAGTTCTTTATTATATCTTATTGTTATTGCAAGCGAGAGAATTATGTATGTATGTAGAGAAATACTGATATTAATATTTCAGCAGCCATTCCTTGTTACAATTATATGGGGAAACATGTTGGTTTGGCTCCTTATCAGCTGCTATCATCATCTAAACGCTTTGTCCACGCCACAGGTGCACTGCCTCCCAAATTCAAGACAGATTTTTTATTTTTCTTTTTTCTTTTATTTTTTCTTTTTTATTTTGTGTGTAGTTAGTTAATAATGTCTTATGGTAGTTCTGTTGCTGTTATTCTATTTGACAGGAGATCGTTTTTCTTTGGAACATGATTACTATGAGATTCTCGGCATTTCTAAGGATTCCAATCGGGATGAAATTAAGAAGGCTTTTCATGGTGTAAGTACGATCCTATTTATTTCGTATGAATCTTTTTCTTAGATCGCTTGATGGACATGCTAAGCTTAAACATTCTATTTCTCGATAGGATGATTTTGTTGTGCTTTCAATGTGTATTTAAACCCCAAATATTTGATTTGTAACCTAATCTTAGCTCCCATCAAGGCCTACAGAAATGATTTGATCTATTCGATTTTTACGTCGATTGCCAATTTTGGGGATGTTTACATATTTGATTTGTTCTTTAGCTTGCTAAGAAGTACCATCCTGATGCCAACAAGAATAATCCTTCTGCAAAGAGGAAATTTCAAGAGATAAGAGATGCGTATGAGGTCTGTCAGTATTCGTGACATGACCTTTTCTTTCACTAAGTACGTCCCTTAGTTCCTTGCATTTGTTTTCTATAATGATTGCCTATCGTTTCATTTTTATTGTGTAAGGTAATTCCAGATTTTGCAAGATCCTGAAAAGAAGAAACAGTATGACAAGGTGGAGTACTTGTTCTTTTTTGTTGGATTTTCTTAGATTCTTTTTTCGCGTTTATGCTGCATTATTTGAATTAAAATGTTGCTGGCGTTTGATAATTGGCATAAATATTTTGACTAGTGAAATAATCTTTGTAACAGATGAGAGATAGTTCAAGAAAGACTAACAATGCCGAACATCGAAGCCGGGACTGGGATCACTTCAGAGGCAGAGATGCTCACGGAGCTCAGTTCTCTGATTCATTTCACAAAATCTTTTCTGAGGTACTTTAATCCTTGTGGTATTTATTATAAGATATTGGAGAACTTACTGTTTTATTAAGTTTTTTTTTTCCTTTCTCTTTTTCTGGAATTTTACAGATTTTTGAAAATGATAGCGAATATCTGGGTCGTGATATTCAGGTTAACCACTTATTTCCTGCCATTATAAGCTGTCACATTTGATTTATTTTTTGAGGTTTGAGAAGTGAAGCTTATACTTGAGTTTCTGTTTGGACCACAGGTGGATCTTATGCTAACATTTCCTGAAGCTGCAAAAGGATGCACAAAAGATTTGTCGTTCGATGCAGATGTGCCATGCGATTCTTGCTGTAAGTATGAAACTGAAGTGATTCTGAATAATTATTTTTCCTAGTTGCTGTAAGCACAAAACATTTCCTAGCATATTATTACATATATACTACCAGAACAAGCCTGAATATCTCATCAAGCGTTTAAAAATTATCTAGGTAAAAAATAATGTTGATGATTGATAAAATAATCATTAATACATTTAGTTACTTTTGAGATCATGTGTTATATATTTATGCTAAATGATGTGAAACTCGTCCTTAAGGGTTGTTTTATTTTCTTTCTTCTCCCTTTGAATCTCTTTATTAGATCAATATGCTACCAAACATATTTCTCCACCGTCTTTCTCTTATTTGATCATTTAATGTTCTCTATTATCAGTCTTACTAAGTTTCTGAAGAGATAATTTTCAAGGATAATTAATATTTCAGGAGAATTTGTTATATATCCACTGGGAACTTGTTTGATAAGTAATCTAAGCCATCATAAACTATTATTTCTGCGCTTAAATTTCTGTCTCTTTTCCTTTACGATGCGAACTTGCAGTGATGTTCTGATCTCTTGCATGCTTAATCTAGGATAATTTTCTTTCGATCCATCATGTATTTGTAATGTTTCAAAGTGAAGTAACCCACCTTTGCCTTCGTTAAGAGAAATTTCCATGTATAAAAAATATTGGCGTTAATGTTTTGTTAATCAGTTTATGTCAGAAATATTTTGCTCCAGGTCTTCATGTATTTGTGGTGGTGTAGATTTAAGCTTATACTCTTTCGAATTCTACTAAAAACAATCACTTTTTGCCTTAAGCAATTGCCATTGGTAGTTTAATCATCAAACGCTTAAGATAGCTAAGAATGTGGAAAACAACATAGTGATGGAGAGCTTCATAGCTAATAATAGAATATGGTTTAAAACTGAGAGAAGTTGAAAGAAAGCTTCATATGTTGAGACGTCGGTTTTTGGAGAATTTATTATGTTCCCTGTAAAAAAAGTCATTAATTGTTATCCAGTAACACAACCTTCTTGAATTAAAAAGGTTGAGCAGAGTTGCATGTAAATTATTTGCACGACGAATACTCCTATTTGTACAGGTGAGATTTCTCAAATTATAATGCTAATTAGAAAATGAATAACTGAAGAAACGTCTAGTGGACCAATATTGAAGCTTACTTTGATCGTAAGGAAAACGAAGGATCTCTATGACCAGGGTTTTTATAACAGGATTAAAAATTCATGAAAAATCATTAAGAGAAACAAACTTTACATCTTACTTTCCATAGTCTCCCGTGATTTATATGGTTGATATAAATTCGATTAGAATTTGTGAATTAATTATTAGTATAATTTCTTCTGTTGAATCTGAGACGTTCTCTTTCATATATCATCATGCAGATGGTCGAGGCCATCCGTTAGACGTTGAGACAAAAAATTGTCCTATTTGTAAAGGCATCGGAAGAGTGAGTATCCTTTGATAAATCCATGCATTTTTCTTTTCACCATACATTATGTCATTTAGAATATCAGAAATATAAATATTTACTCATAGCTATTATTTTAACTTTTTATTGTTGTATTAGGTAACTATACCGCCATTTACCACAACCTGCAGTAGTTGTAAAGGGTTTGGACGAATTGTTAAGGTACAGTTTCAATTTTTATTTGATCAGTATATTTTCAATATATGTTCGCTATCTGAAAGAAAAAAAAAACATGTTTAGGAATACTGTTTGGCATGCAAAGGATCAGGGGTGTGCGCAGGAGTGAGGGAAGTTAAAGTAACTATACCAGCAGGTTATTTTCGATATGTGTTCTCAAGTTGATAAGCTATAAGCTTGTTTGATTGTCCTTCCTTCCCATTTTTTTTTTTTTTTTTTCTTTTTTGCAATTTTATGATATTCTCGTTGACATAATGGAGAAAAGTAGTATCGATGCTTGCTTTCTACTAGAAATGCAAAGTTGCGTAGTCTTTATAGTTATGGAGATAAAGGGTTCTTAAAATATACAAGAATGAATTGGAGAAACTTACCATTAGTACACCTGCGATGGTAAATATGATATATGATTTATGCATTAAGTTTTTGAATGATCTAGTTTAAAATAGGTGTTTGTTGTCTTTTGGTAACTTTGGCTTTTGGTTATCTATCCACCCTGTCGCTTTTAATTTTTGAAATTATACTATTATTGCAAAGTTCCACAGTGCCTATTCATTCACTGGCTTGTTTCGTATTTGCAATTGATATTTGATTAGGTGTGGATTCTGGTGATACCATTCGTGTACCAAAAGCTGGTAACTCTGGTGGATGGGGAAGGTCTTCTGGCAACCTGTTTATAAAGCTAAAGGCAAACATTATTCTCTAGCTCTCTCTCTTCTGTTTGAAATTCTTTTCCATCAATCTGATTTTTACCGCTTCAAATTCTTGCATTTCCAACTTTTCTTGGTAAAAGAAAAGATATATTTCTTCAAGAGATATATACAGGAAAATCCTTCAAGTTAACTGATTGCTTTGAGCATAGTTTTTGATATGTTTGTATATTTTGTAATGTTAATTCAAATTTTCATTTTTCTTTATTATTCAGATTGATGGTTACTCTTATCTTTGAGAACCAGATATTCATTATAATATAAATTAGCTTGCTGATGCTTTTAAGCAAAATCATTCAAGGCAGACAGCAACTATGTTGGTTAGAATATGATATGCCATCGCAATCTGATACCACATTTATATGCTTAACTTGTTAGTATCGTGTTAGCCAAACATAGAATTATTGTTGTTCTCTCATTTGCACTCCCATGATTCATTATGGTAGTTTTTAATATTCTATCCAGGTAGCAGAAGATCATATATTTTCGCGACAAGGTGCTGACCTTTATGTGGACTCTCATATTAGCTTTACACAAGTGAGAACCTCATCTCATTCAGTTTAATTAGTGATGGAGGCAGAAAATTCAATTATGTTGTTTGATTTTGGTACTTGTAACAGGCCATTCTTGGCGGTAGCGTTGATGTATCTACACTTTCTGGGATGATGCAACTGCGAGTACGAAAATTCTCTTCCGTTTGTAATCCCGCACTTTATGTTGTGTCATTTAACATTGCCTTCCAGCTTGGCTCTTCTGAGTTTCATTTAACATATTTATCGAACAGTTACTCTCATTTTCATCTGTTTACGATTATGTGTTTCTCAACATTAAAAGTAACTGTACGATGAGTGGGTCCTTGGATCCAAGCATACTGGAGTTATTTATTTATCCTATACAGAACAAACATTCTTTTTTTGTTTAGATTTAATTGAGGTGAAAGTTTCTGCTCTAGCCTATCAGTACTTGAGAATATTGCATAGTATCTTTGAACTCGTCTTTTTTGGATGTTGTGGTCATTACAGATACCCAAGGGGGTTCAACATGGGCAATTGGTATTGCTAAGAGGCAAAGGTATGAACCTTATCCTAATCTGCTGTGCCTTATCCTGTATCTTTCTAAGTTCGCTAATAGACATAATGTACTAAAGGATTACCAAAGAGTGGTTTTTTATCCAACCATGGAGATCAGTACGTGCGCTTCTGCATAAAATTTCCTTCGTAAGTTTTTTCCTTCTCTTTGCCTTCTTAGTTTGTGTCTTGAAGAATATGTAAAAGGTAACTCTTGATTAAGGTGTACCCTTTTTACTGTAAACCCCTTTTCTACAGTACTGTAACTGAAAGACAACGTGCTATACTAGAGGAATTTGAGGAGGGACTAGTTGACGAAAATAACGCATCTACCGAAGGCAGTTGGTGAGTCTATTTTTTGTATTTTCATAAATGCCTAACTAATGATACAATATGTAGTTGCGAAGTAGGTTTACTGGTACTCAGTTAGAAATTATAGCTTTCTGAAATTGTTACCTGGGCCAAGAACGAACATTCATCACTTGATATGAATTGTGTGTCTTTTTTCGGTTGGTTATGTGGGTATATTTATCTAGTCACCATCCGTAATACGGTGGTAATGCTTAGCAGGCTTTATCAGCGGCTATCTACTGGTTGAACTTACAGGTGGCAGTATTGGGTTAATAAACAAGCGACTGGACCTAAGTTGTTAATTGAGATCTCAATATTGATCTTAATATTCCTCTTCATCAACTTATTAGTCGTATAAAAGGACCACTGCATGTCGAGTGTACAGAGGCTCTGATTGGTGAATGGATCGGCGCTGATTTCATCAACTGATATGCAGAAGATACATTCAATCGACATTTTGCGTCCCCTTCAAATCAGATGCTGGGAGACAAGTTTTTATGATCAGTGACACAATTTTGACGGCCCCTTGAACATAATTTAACCTCGTAAATATTTATAGATGTTCATCTTCGATTCATTTTATCTTCTTTTCTTTTATGGGTTGATTGATTATACATACATGTGCGTTGCAGTTGAAGCTATAATTATTTGGTCTCACAAAGTTTCAAGATTGCAATATACTAACACAATGATGTACTTTGCAATGGAGTGACAAACATTTTTTTCTTTTGTTGTTTTGTATTGTTTTGGTAATGATGACTTTTGAATTGTTTTGTATCATGCGTTGGAAAGGTTTGCCTTCAATTTTTGTTTCGTTGTCATTACAAGCGGGCAGGGCAGCGGATTTAAAATGGGGATAATTAGTGAAACCCCCTAAAACATTTAGTTATATTAGGTTGGATATACCCTCATTTTGCATATTAGTGAGAACCACCTTATTCATATTTTAATTTAGCCTATATCTAAATTTTATATGGTATGTCTATAATACGCTTAATTACTTCATAAAAACACCAAACTCTATTTATCTAATTCATTCTTCATTTTTAATCCACCAGCCGTCACTTCTATCTCGCTTCTCTTTCTTTCTCTCCCCTTTTCTCCCCAGTCATCGATCCCCACCTCTGCACAGCCGCCTCTACATTGCCCCCCTCATACATCTACAAAAGTTTTGGCGTTTAGAGATACCAAGGATTTCGATTTCATCATTAGGTTTTTTATTACGCCATTAGCTTACGTATCCACGCCGCCGTCATCTCCCTCTAATGCTACCATCGTTTTGCTGTTTTTTTTTTTTTTACTGTTGAAATTGGTTGGGTATCTCGCACAGGAAAATAGTTGTTTTCGTCACTTTTGTAGTTGTTTTCGAATTCTGCTATTTGTTTTAGTTGGTTTCGAATTGTGCTATTTGTTTTAGTTGGTTTAATAGTTTTTGTAGTCGATTTCGATATTGTAGTTGATTAAGAAATTTTTGTAGTTGATTATGGAAAGAACAAAAATAAATTGCAAATAAAAAAATATTCAAAATTAATTAAAATATTTAAAAAATAGTTGATTTCGAAATTTTTTAGTTGATTTATGAAAAAAACGGAAAAAAGCTGAAAAAAAAGATTAAAAATTTATTTTTTATTTGAATTTTTTTAAATTATTATTTTTGAATTATTTAATAAATAAAAAAAGAGAAATTAAAAAATAATATTTATAGAAATATAAAAAGGAATCAAGTAATTTGTAGTGGGTAGTGGGAATTGACTAGTGGAGAGGGATAAATTTGGAATATAAAAAAAGTTGGACCTACTACTAATATTGAAAATTAGGGTATATATCCATTCTTATTTAAAAAAAAAAAAAAGTGGAGGGGGTTATCACTAATAATCCCAAAAAAACCTTTAAAATGAGATGAATTTGAGATATGGGTCGCTATTTAAACTTCATCTTTCTCCTCACCACACTCACCAAATTTGTATTTCCAAAAATACCGTTGAATCAAAAGACCAATTTGCCCTTCTATATTTTAAAAAATAAAATGAAAACACATTTTGAATAGGAAAAATTTGACAAAACTCCCCCATTATACAAGTGCGATTACAATTTGTCCAAATTTATTTCGCATTTTTAAGATAAATCATAAACGTCATTTATTAATAAAAACTATTTTTTTTTATCAGAGAACAAAAACTAATTAAGTATCACCATTATACCCTTACTCTATTCTACCCGTATCTTATGGTTGAAAATAAATTACACGTAATATTTGTTTTAGTATATATCAACTTCTCAATCGACCCACAAATCTCACTCCTTGATTTTAGATTACCGTTTCGTCATAGTGGGAATTATAATTCTCAAAACTGTTCCACGTTTATCCGAGCAGGAAAGCGACTTTTCAATTTAGAGAGTGTTTTTCGTGATTTGTGTATGTTTCAATTCCATTACCAATAGTGATTGTAAGTATTATATTTTCACGTGATCTATAGCGATTGTATTCATATTATCATAATTTGATTATTTTGATAAATATTTTATAGATGAACGAACATGTTTAGTTATTGCTCGAGCGTTATGATGTTGCTTTCATGTTATTAATGAGCGTTATGCTGTTGTTTAGATGTAGAAATTTCGAAATGGGTTTCCTCCCCTTTTTCTCTTACTAGGAAGGCGGACGTGCGTTGCACACGTCTTGTGTCAATTTAATTGGTTTTTATTTTGGTATATTATTTAATCAAGACAATAATACAAATTAAAATATCGAAGTTATTTGAAGTATATGTATATTATTCATTAGTCAAACTTTGTCTTCTAATACTACAGTATATTTAGATTCATAATTTCTACTTATATTTGTATTCAAGATTCCATTTAATATATTTTTTTTTTCATCTTGATTTTTTTTTTCTCATCGATCATCTTTGGAAAATGTTATTTACCCGTTTCTTCTTATATGTATTAGTTTTTTTCTTGCAAGTTCTTCTTGGAACACTATCATATTTTTTTCTTCACATCGATCATTTTTGGAAAATGTTATTTACCGGTTTCTTCTTATATGTATTAGTTTTTTCTTGCAACTTCTTCTAGGAACACTATCATATTTTCTTGGATAGATAGTAGATTATTGTCATTATTTTACTTTTTGAAAATAGAATTCATTGACTATTAGAAGATAAGGTATTTATAATTGAATTTTGTTTAATATTATAATATAACATGTTTAGATTCGCATAATTTCTATTTGTATTTTTATTCATGATTTCATTAATTATTTTTTATTTTCTGTATCTTAAATTTTGTTTTCAAATCTCGAAGCGAACTCCAAAAATTACATCACAATAATTTTGCAACAATACCTGAAAACCCCTTTAAATTGCGAAATGGTGAAACGATGAAGAAAATCCCAATTGAGGGGTGAAAGTGTGAATATATCTCTTTATTTTAATAATAACCTTACAATTTGGGGAATGAGTTGAATATTCTTAGAAGATATGAAACAAAAGTGGTTATTCAACTGCTCCACCGAAATAATGTGGAGTTAGAATAGAAACATAGTCAAATACACTGATTTCCTGATTTATAGGTCAAGAAGACTTCTCATTCACATAGTATGCAATAAAAGTTTTCAAAAGTTTGTAAGAACATGGATTTCATTGATCCATTTCCCTTAACATTTTGTTCCTTTTCATTTTTATTTTTTTGCTGCTAAATTTCGAGTGAGTGAAATAACTTTTTTTTTTTGTCATCAATATCATTGTAGTAATGCTTTTCACTGACGTTATTAATTTTTACACAAAATTTCTTCAATTTTTTTTGTAATATAATGTAACACAGGCAAACAACTATTACCACCACATGTGATCATATTCATAATCCAGAAAGACAAAATTAAAATGGTAACTCAAGAAAATGAGTAAATTAACAATATTTGTAGTGATGTATATGTTAACCCTAAATTGTAAATATGTCAGCCAAAATAATTGAAATTTTGTGAAGATTTTACAACTTCGTTTCATTTTTCTCTTTCCAAAATTACTTAGTTATTCCATTTGGCACTCAAAATGAAGCATTTGACACTTTGCACCCCGGAAAAAAATAATAACACTCTGCACTCTCAAAAGATAACTAATTATTCACATTGCACATGTGCCCAATTGTTTTAGCAAAATTCTCTAAGTAAATTATTTGTTTGGTTGATCTAGTAAAAAAAAATATATATAATTTGCGAAAATTTTCAAGTAATTTAGTGAGAAAATGGTTGAATGGTGGGAGAACTAAACAATTAAAACTTGACACTTTCCACCACAAAAATATATACTATTGCAAAGATCAAAATACCATCAGTGACTATACCCATACAAAGATATTTATTTTCTGTGTACAAAGTATTAAAATTTTTACTTTTCCATCCTTCAACAAATTTTTCACCAAATTACATAAAAAATATCGTTTCATGCAAAAAAAAATCATCAATTTTTTTTACCAATTCCGAAAAAGTGGTACATATACAATAAATTTGTAATTTATTTATCAACATTCTATTTTTGAATTATATTTATCACATAAAAGAAAATTTTCATTTATAAATGCTACTAAAACATGAAATTATCTTCATTAACCATAAAACTTATGTTGGGGTGAACGTGATATTATTTTTTTTGTGGCGATGCAAAGTGCCAAAATACTACCTACATCTCGAGGGTGCAACCTGGAATTAAACCTTAATTCCAAAATTTAATCTAACAAATCCTCAATTATTCACCAAACAATATAACGGAAACTTATCAAATTTGTTGATTAAAATTGTAAGTATTGAAATCTCGAGAACCTGTATCCAAATTTACAATTTGAGTCCAGCCTCAAGTGTTATTATATTTGTTGTTGTCAACAAATACTTACGTCATCCAAAACATTTTAAGCGGAATCAATCACCAAGAAATGAATATATAACAAATAGAAGCCAACATAAAAGGGTAAAATAACAAATAATTGATAAATAAGTTTTGCATGTATTCTTTATAATAATTAGGGCAAATTATGAAAACCCCTGAGGTAAAGCCTAATTAAAAAAAATTCCTCTCATGTTTATGTAATTACAAAATCCCTTCCTGACCAGCATTTGACCGTTTAAATTTACAGAAAATTTATTTTGTCCATTTTACCCTTCTGTTCTTTGAAAAACAATAAATGATAAATTACGAGAAACGCTCTAAGATATGTCTAATTAATAAAATCCCCACATATTTGCTTAAGTATGAAAACCCCCTCAAGGTATGTTGTCGTCTTACATAGCCCCCCCTATGGTGTTACTTTTGATGATTAAAATAATATTTTTTTATAATTTATTTATATTTAACATATATTTTTTCAATGTGTATTTATTTAAAATTGAAATATTATTAGAAGTTTATTAAAGAATAATGAAAATATTTTTAACCTAAAATAAAAAATACAAGAATATCTTTCCAAAATATGTGAAATCGATTTTATTGAACAAATAATTATAAAATTATAAACAAAACAAATACGCAAAACAAAAACTCTTAGTGTTTAATTCCTTTTTATATATTTTCTATTTTTAATTATTATAAACTCAAGACATACATTATAGTTTTAAAATTAAAAGTAATACGTTTTCTTTTTAAATATATTACATTTTGCCCCGTAAGTAATTAATATGCTTAGAATTACCCAACAAGGGCCAAAATGACATTTTCAGATGAATATTCCATGGAATAAAAAAATTCCGTTAAAAGTAATACCATAGGGAGATTGTGTAAGACGACAACATATACCTCAGGTGGTTTTTATAATCACGGAAATATGACGGGGAATTTTGAAATTAGACCTTACCTTAGGGTTTTTTTGTAATTTGTTTAATAATTATTAAATTCATTCCCGTCACCATGCATATCGACATTGCCGGCCATTATTGAAACTGCAAAATGCGAAGAGCTATCTCTTGAAAAATCGATGTAAGATGCTATGTAACCACCGTTGGTTCTTGTCTGATTCTCCACATTTTTTGTTGTCGTAGGTCGTGGTGCCGTGGTGGATCATGGTGTAACCTTATTTTTTGTAAGTCTAGAGCATGACATAGATTACAGAAACATATGTTATTTTGTCTTTTATGCCGTTTTATTTAAAAAAAAATTGTTTGGGGTATTATGAATGTGCATTAAAAACTTGAGACTATACAAATTCCCACCCCAATAAAGTTGCTATTAATTAAATATTAATAAATACAGTAGAAATTAGTTGAACAATCATTGAGTATTCCTGAATTATGAAAAATTTATTCAATGAAAGATTATAATTATTTTTATAAATAAATTAAACTAATGATTTATTTATTTATATTACTCGTACTTCTAATCTTATATATTATAGTAGTTACTGATTGGCATAGATAAAATTGTGAATTTTAAAACTGTTTTTTTATTGTATGAATAAACAGAGATACTCAAAATTCGGAGAGTGAAAAATTCTTCAACTGAAGAAAGCTGATACTAACTAGTTAAATGAAGAGTTTTTTCTAATAATATTTTAAATAACGGTATATGTTAAGATAATTAAAACTAATTTTAAAATGTCATGTTGGTATTATTTTTTCCGTTAATTCTATTGTACATGCATCTAGATATTTTGTTATTTATATTGACCTTCTTAGTTTAAACTTGTCCATACTATATTTGGCAATGATTAATAATATAATTATCTAATATCATAAGTTAATATTAATTTATAATAATTAACAATCAATTTATGTTACTCAAATTGTCCTTTAAAGTTTGAACTTGCCAAAGGGTATTTTTGTCTCTCCAAAAAATAGAAGAAACCACTATAGGATTCCTCATTTTATAAGAAAAAAAAATAGTAATAGTATAAATATAGATATAGATCATATATAAATAGCTAGTTAGAGTCATTTTTGGGCTGCGGAATGCAATTCTTGATTCACAATTTCCTATCTCATTTATATTTTATCTTTTTTTTTTATTGAAATAGTTACCAAAAATTAAATAGAATTTGATTGGATGCTCGTAGGATTACTTTTATATAGCACTTTGATATATCAGTATGACCATGCATCATCCAGTGCGAAAGAGGAATAATGAGGATATTTTTTTCCCCAGTGCATTATTATTAATCGATTTATTTATTTTTTGGTGCATTATTGTTTGATCTTTTCTTTAGTTTCTCTTGTAACCTACAAAATACGTTTGTTTATGGGCATGCGAATTCCTACAAGCTCACTTGTATTTTATTTTTTTCGAGCAATGTTTCATGAAAATGTGACTGGAATATATCTAATTATATTCCCGTTTTGATATATCAGGTAAAATTGTAATTACGAATTCATTTGAGGGCAACAAAATAATATCACATACAGATTAAAATCAACAATGGATCAGATTACCTAATCTCACCTCCAGGGGTAGGATCCCGCATCACGTAATTGGAGGATTTGGACCCGGGCCCAAGATCCATCCCGGATCCGATTGGGTTGTACCAAATTATAGATCCGCTCGGATTACAAGACCAATCCGTCCGGATCAGCCCAACCAAAATGGGCCTTATCTGATGCTAAATTCGTTGCAATATTTAATTATTTTTTCAAATCTTTTTGAATTTGTCAATAAAATATTTTTTTACACATTTAAATTTACAATATACTAATATAAATAACTAATAAAACAAAGAGAACACTTTACAAATGATCATAAATAATTTTATTAATGAAAAAACATGAATACAATTGTGCATTAAACATCTCCTAAAAGTCAACAAGATAATACTAATTGTAAATTTTCATCGTAGCCTATAACTATAATGTCGAACATGTATCTCTAGCTAATCCTCGTTGTCGACTTTGATGAATCACTTCTCAATGAAAGTCTGGATAAAAGCTAGCATATTTTCCCCCTTACACTTTCTTAAATCTTCATTTCCTTCTTCATCAATCTTGTGTGTCTCTGATGTGTTATCTAAACAGTGCCTCTAGGTTTCACCTGATACCATATAAATTGAGTAATAAATATACATAACATAAATCCAATTATATATATTATGGTGTTGAAAGACATCACAATTTAAAGAAACTTTCTCTCTAAAGACCATTGATATCAAACAATATGGAGGGTCATTGGTAGTGCTCTAAAAGAAGCAATTATATGAATAAAATAAAATAAAACAAAAGCGAAGTAATTATAAAGGCATATAAACCAAACGCCTCCATTCCCCTTAATTATCATTAGCACCCCAAATCACTAGTTGTTAATATGACACCTTATATCCTTACTAACACTAAAATTAAAGTATAACCCACAAACAAAAAGAAAATATAAAATGACACAATACAATACATCTTTTATTCAATTAATTAATTAATGTCAGATTACTTACCTCCTCAATAGCATCAAGTGTTTGAACACCAGTTCTGTGTTTCTGCACACAAAAAAAGGATTCCAAATGTATTATCTGAGTTACTGGTCACGTAATACTCCAAAGGCACAATACTAAATTAAAGAACTTGTAATCCATTTCAGAACTCTGACTAGTGAAGTAAATTTTGACAAAACCATAAGTAATTTTGATCAAAAAATCATAAAAATAAAAATAAACACGGTTACACAAAAAAATAGGACTTAAAAAAAGCACGGTTACACATCTGACTAGTGAAGTAATTTTGACAAAACCATAAAAATAAAATACTAAAATGAAAAAAATTCATTCACTTGGTCTATCACATGATTGTAAATAAAAAAAAATAGCATATGAAACTCGTATGTCAATACCCAATCAAGCAAAACATAAAGAACGAACATCAAAATCATATGATATGTCTACTCAATTATTTTGAGGAGATGAGAATGGTCGGTACCATGACTCTGAAGTCCGAAATTCCATTTGATAGTTATCTGAGACAGAATATTCATTCTCCAAAGCAATCTAAAATTGTATCAGAAACACCAAAACAATAATCATTATCCAAATATATTCAAAATTAAAACTAAAATATAATATTGATTCTCCAAAGTAATCCATTTCAAATCTAGAAAGTGAAATCAAAATTGAAACTCAAATTTTATACTCTTATTGTCTTCGATCGGTTATTCCCCGCAAAATAGAAAATCATTATCTTAAGTGTCATATAAACAATTCTTTAAACATAAGAACAACAATAAATCTAACATATCAGGTAAGGCATTATGGAAGTACCCCAATGGAAATGGAATATGCTGGGGTTATTAAAAGAAATCTGAAATCTGAATACCCGTCGCAAAATCACAATTTTCTAGTAGTGAATAGGGGTGCAAGTTGGAACGGAAATTCCGATTTCCGCCGGTTCCGATCCGAAAAGTTCCGATTTTGGAACAACTTTTTTCATTCCGATTTCCGAATTTCCGATTTCCGATTTTTTCCGATTTTTTTGGAATGGAATTGGAATTATATAAAAAAAAATTGGAATTTCCGATTTCCGATCCGATTATTTCCGAAATTAATTCCGAAAAAATTCCGATTTTTTTCCGAAAAAAACCGATTTTTTTCCATAAAAAACATCTTAGAGATATATATATATATATATATATATATATATTATATTATACTTATTTAACATTATTTAGTTGTATTTATTCTTTATGGGCCATGTCACCTAAAAAAACCCTAGTTTATTTTATGTAAAACCCTAGTTTTACGTTTATTATTTCTTGTGCAAAGCCGAGGAGTTTATTTAATTTTTGCTAGAAGTTTTATTGGATATTATGATGTCGTTTATTTTTATTTATTTTTTGAATTGAAATTTAGTAGTTATTTTTATCGACGTGGATGTTTTTATTTTTAGCAAATTATGAAATTTTCAGCGAAGTTTCGAAATTTTAATACTTATGTCATTTCCGAAAAATTTCCGAAATTCCGAAATTTCCGGGCCTTTTGGAATTGGAATGAATTTTTAGATTCCGAAAATTTTGGAATTGGAATTGGAATTGATTTTGTACTTCCGAAATTTTTTGGAAATATTCCGAAAAGGCTAATTCCGATCCGATCCTTCCGACTTTCAGCCCTAGTAGTGAAGATTAAACGTATTAAATCTTAAACCAAACATCCATATCACAAAAATATTGAAATGAACTGTTGTCGGTTGAGACGAACAATATAATAATCAATATATGTACTTTTAATAATTTTGATCAACGATTGTTTTTTCCTCCCCATAATGTGTTGTTTATGCATGAAAATAGATGCATATATCATTATGTCATCAAATGTTTTTGCAATGCCAACAACATTAAGGTTTGTATTTAATATATTTCACATTCATATTGTTATTTTAAATAGAAGAGAAAAAAAAGTTTGTTTATTAAATAAGATATTTGTTAAAAATGTGTACCAATAACAATATAATTTATAAGATACTATTTAAAAAAACCAAAGTGATAATGTTAAACTCCGCTTAGGGCCCCCAAATTCTCAGGACCAGCTCTGTGTGGTGATATTTTGTATCTTACAAAAATGAAAATCTCAAAGTTATCGTGATACAAATACATATTAATTGAAGTTTTTTTTTTTGAGAAGTTTAATTGAAGTTTAGAATAGCTTAAGAATTATGTGAAATCATTGGGTGAAACATTTTATTTTTATGGATGAGATATGATTTTTAACTTTCCTAAAAAATACAGGTTTGTATTAATCCTTTCACATTATTAATAAAATTAAAAAAGTTGAATAAAAGGGTAAGAATTATGTAATATAGTGAATATTGAAAAAATTATAGTATGAATGTTGCATATAACTGAAGTTAATCTAACATACTTTTTCGTTCTTTATTTAGCACCTCAAGTTTTAGGACTACACATGTGTTTATTATTATTTTATTTTAAAGCCAAAAGTCGCATATGTTGGTGGGGGACAACCATCACCACACTACTAGGGGTGGTAAACAAGCCGAGCCGACTCGTGAGCTCGACGAGCCGGCTCGTAAAAAGCTCGAACTCGGACTCGAAGTTTTCGAGCTCGAGCTCGAGCTTTCTGACGAGCCGAGCTCGAGCCAGATTTTAGTTGTTCATCAGCTCGCGAGCCGGATTTATTATTATCTTTTTATTTTTTTTACTTTTTATATGTTATTTTTATTTAAATAATGTATAATAATATAAAATATTATAGAAATAAATAGAAATATTAAAAAATATATATAATCACCATTTAGTTTTTATTTTGTATTTTTTTGAAATAATTTTTAATAATAATATAATAATTAAAAAATATTTAAAAAAAAAAAAGAGAGATTGGGCTCGAACTCGACAAAATTAACACGAGCTCGAGCTCGAGCCAAGAAAAGAAGAACTCGACGAGCTTGAGCTCGAGCTCGAGCCAGCCAAAAGAGGCGAGCTCGGCTCGTTCACACCCCTACACACTACCATATTTTGAAAGAAACAATAAGAGTCATACATAGTGTCAACGACCCAAAAGTGGCCTAGACGGGAAATATAAGAATCAACAAATTGATTTCATGTGCAAAATATTATCATACGGAAAATATAGCAAAATCTAAGTAAAAATAGGCAAAAAGACTAAATGTACTACCAAAACGGGCAAAATAGGGAACCCAAAATGTATAATGAAACTACTCAGAAGGCCAGGAAAAATCCAAGATCAAATGAGAGATCTAAAGAATAGTAACCTAAGCTGACCTTGAGCTCCTCCACGCTAGTAGTAGACACGGCCACAGGCCGGTTTAGGGCCCGGAACCGGCCCGAACCGGCCCGTTGACGGCCCAAACCGGCCCGTTGACCAAGTGAACCGGCCCGGACCCGTGAACCGGCCCGTCCTACCCGGGACAGGCCCGGTTCTGAGAAATGGTGAACCGTGAACCGCCGGGCCGGCCCGGCGGTTCACCCGGATTTAAAAAAAAAAAAAAAAAAAAAAAAAAATCCGAAAAATTCAAAAAAAAAGCAAATAACGGCTAGTGAACCGGCCCGAACCGGCCCGGGTGAACCGGCCGTTATTTACCCCCCCCCCCCCCCCCGGTTACCATCAAATTCGGATTCGACCTGGGGGACGAGTGGAAAACATCATTTAAAACCAATTTTATTTATTTTCCCTTTTTCTATTTAAAAGTACTTCTTTTAATTTACTTATTCATAAAATATTTCAAAAAATCATTTTAAATTCGAAATCTTTAAAATTTTGAATTTAAAATTAAGTTCAAGTTTTTTCATTTATTTCCTTTTCATTTTTCTATTTAAAAGTACTTATTTTAATTTACTTATTCATAAAATATTTCAAAAAAAAAAAAAAAAAAAAATTCAAAATTTCCGGGCCGACCCGGAACCGGCCCGGATAGGCCCGGAACCGGCCCGAACCGGCGGGCCGACCCGGCCCGCTGAACCGCCCATACTACGGGCCGGTTCCGGTTCCGAAAAATGTGAACCGTGAACCGGTTTGAACCGGCCCGGAACCGGCCCGAACCGGCCCGTGGCCATGTCTAGCTAGTAGTCTACTACAAATGTTGTGCCAAAGAATGAACTGTACGAACGGGCCAACCGTATATATCTAAGCGGGTGACACTCAGACTATAGCAAAAGGTATGAGATAACTGGACCCGATCACCAGGCCCGGCCCTGGGGTGGGGCGAGCAGGGCCCACGCCCAGGGCCCAATTTCCTAGAGGGCCCAGTTTTCCATTTTTTTTCTTTCTTTATATATATATATACATATTATATATATTTTTCTATGCAAAAAAATTATTTTTTTATTGTTTAAAAAAAACACACTCTTCTATTAAAAAAAATATTCTTATGTTATTAATTGTAAATTTAGTTTAAAAGTAGACGTTAAATTTAATATTTTATTTAGTCAAACAAAAATTTATTACATATTTCTCCAAGTAATTTTTTTTTTTTTTTTATCTTTGATATACATTAATGTTTTCAATCTTTTATTTGTGAGGTTTCTATTAGTAAATAATTTATTTATATTATGTCAATAAGCATAATATGCAAAAAAAAAAAAAAAAAAAAAAAAAAAAAAAATCGGGGCGTTGCCATGAATTCCCGTATTATTAGTCGTACAAATTAAATTTTCGCCCAGGGCCCCCAAATATGCCGGACCGGCCCTGCCGATCACTAAAGAGGGCTCAATAACGTTGCGATATTCGAATTATTTTTTAAATGTATTATTTCTTACCTTCCATTCAAATATTAGAAAAATTGAAGCATATCACAGATAAAAATAAATTGACCCAAACGACGAATATAATATAGTCAAATAATATCTTTCTTTTTTTTTCATTTTTGTTGGCCAACTTTTTTTATGCCATTATATACTTATAAAAGTACAAGGGGCCTCGTTAAAAACCTTAGGGGTCTTGACAAGAAAAAAAGTACCCCGAATGAAAAGGACTAAAAACGGGAAGTAAGATCCTGCTACAAACTGTTACAAAATGATCCCAAAAGTGGGTTATAAAAGAAATAACTAAAATATTTAGCGTGAAATGTCCTATAGAATATTTCAAAGACCCTATAATGGGTTAAAAGAGTATAAATAATGTATCACACCACCTGCGCTTATTTCTTCTCCATGATGAGAGAAGCCCGATGAACATAGTTCCAATTCCTGAAAAACCATATATCATAATCACAAAGGTCGATAATTCCGTATCCCAAGCCTATCACATTTGTACGCAATCCAAACTGATCGTGGAAGATCATTTTCTGAGAAGTACTCCATGGTCGACGGATGAGAATGCGCCCAACAAGCTAGACAATCTGCAACCGAATTTTTCTGTCTATATACATGACTATATGTGTATGAATATTTCTCTCATCTTTTGTTTCTTGTGTGCACTAAAAGATGAGTAGTCCTGAATTATATTGCATTTCTGGTTAACTGCGAGTAATAAATAGTTCTTAGTTATTATCAATCGTGGTAAGTGGGGGGTTCATCCACCTTTTCAGCTTCTGTGTTGCACCTTTTATCATTCCGATTTCCCTTTGATTCTAACTAACAGTTCATGCATTAGTCATTATGAAATTTATGTCATTAGTTTAATGCACGTGATCCGTGAATATACAATTGGTCGTGTTCATTTTACTGACCCAAATATGTCACAAATAAATATATATTAGGTTAATTAATGATAATCTAATTACGTTGGGTTGTTCCAATGGAATGATAATCAATATATTACTTAATCATAATAATAAATTAACTAATTATATTAAATTAAGATTACTCAATTGCCCTAGCACATTTGATCTATTTAGGGTCTTTTTTGTCTCTTCAACCAATCTAAGATTCCTCCTTTTATAGATAGTATAAAATAGAATGAATAAAGAGTTACAATATCAACGTCGGATATATTTACATTTTTTTTTAATTCTTCTTCGGTTCTTATTGGTGCAGTACATGGATTTTATCGTGACATTTGTGGTGAAATTTTGAGGAATGGTTGCAGTAAAACGGTGCTTTGATCGTATGAACTCTAATTCGCTTTAGTTGAAATGGGACGTGATCAATGGACGTAATTTTTCGTTAACTTATAAGTTCGATGTGTATGACCATTGCATTCTTGCTAATGATGATGATTTGACCTCAACGTTGTTCATCATGTGTGATATTAGTGTTGGGTGTGTCGAGGTGACCGTAAAGGAGCTGGAATCCGCGGTTGTCATTCCAGGTGATGGTATTGCAGCGTAGCCTGTGCAACCGATCGTAACATTGGTCAAATACGATAGGGTTGCTGTCATTAGTGAACAACAAACTATTGTTAACATTCAGGTAGGCAATGGGAAGATATTGTTGAGTACATAATGGGCTAACTTAATTAAAACATGCATGCCAAAAATTTGTTGGTGGTGCTGAGGAGTTTATGAAGTCGCTTGTGAAGTTTTCGGTGGAGATTGATTTTGAATATGTCTATTTGAAGAACGTGACATGCAGTGTTACGACGGAATGTAAATTTAAGGATGAGAAGCAATGCCCTTGAAGGATACATGTATCTGTAGACATATCTAATAATTACTTATACATTCGTATGTACAACAAAAATCATAGATGTGGTATGTTTTTTGGAACTGCTAGTAAGAAGCGAGTTACTTGTGATGTAATCATGGACCTTATTGATGGTTATATTCGAGCTATGCTGGCTATTACTCCTCGGCAAATTAAAGCACATATAAAAGAAAATTACGGGCTTGACACAACCTACTACGTGTCGTGGAGATCGACTGATGGAGAGAGGGACAGGATTTGTGGCGATCATGGGCTTTCGTATTCGTACCTTCCGGCGTATTTTCGAGAACCTACGCGTGCAAATCCAGGAAGTATTTTTCATCTACAGGTTGATGAGGCGAAAAATATTTTTCGCCGCTGTTTTTTATTTTATTTGTCGCTTGCTTGGAGAGCTTCAAACTGTGCTGATCCGTCGTTATGATTGATGGGATATTTTTGAAAGATAAGCACGAAGGAATATTACTAAGTGTTGTGGAAAAAGATGGCGATGAAGGTAATTTAGATTGGTTTACCGTTAGTAGTTATTCATTATTGACTATTATCATATAAATAGTTGATTTCATGTAATACACTGGCGCAGGTGTATTCCCAATTGCTTTTGCAGTTGTTAGTGCATAAACAAACGACAACTAGAATTGGTTTTTAAATACAGTAGAACCTCGATAAATTAATAACCTCGCTTAAATAATAAATTTTTCCGGACCCGACTCGGGGACAACGTGCTAAATTAATAATTCGCTAAATTTATAAGATAATACACATTTGGAAATTTTAAGAAGCCCCATATAATATATAAATTAATAATGCATAAAAAAAAATTCTTAAATTACATGGTACAGTGCATATTTTATAGATCTATGATGACTTAATATAATATAATTTAATTCTCACTTGTTTCTTGTAGAAGTTCACATTACCATCAATCTCGTCCCTCACTTTTCTTAACATGGTTAGAACTTTCGGTATAGTTTTCTTATAACTCAACATAAATCGTTCTATACCATTACTGTTTTAAGAGCTTCCATTCGTGAAACGGGCCCTATAGTGCATTGAACGAATGGTACAATTAATAATATATACGTAAAAATTAAAATAAAAATGTATTTATTGAAAATAATAATAAAAGTAATTTCATAAATTAATAAGTTATTAACTAATATATAAATTAATAATTATTAATTTATCGATAAGTTAATATTTCGCTAAATTAATAAAATCTTGATGGTCCCAACTGTATTAATTTATAGAAGTTTAACTGTAATTTTAAAGTTGTTATAGGGACGAATAGAACGCTAACCTTTGTTTTTGACAGAAATTATGGCATTCTTGAAGGAGTCAAGAACGTGTTCCCAGAGTGCGTGCATGGATACTGTTATAAATATTTAACTTTGAATCTCAAGGATAAATTTATGGGTGCTATCAAGAATCATCGGAATTCAGTTCCGTAAAAAGGTTGTCCAAATCTTCAATAAAGTACAAATACGTAATTGAAATTGATGTGCCCGTCTTGTCAGATAGCATGGTGCAGCCCAACATGTTTACCATAAAAGCTCTAATTGCCACCTTCTACACTTCAGCATCATCTATATCTTTAATCGAGCTAATCTACTGTGTAGCCATTCTGTTGCCAAATTATATGAACCACTTAAAGCACCCATGGTATCGCTCGTGGATAAACTCAAGGCTCGACTAAGTACCACATGTCCGTGTTTTTTTCTCCTATTCAGTAAGTGATATTGGTAATTCCACTACTAGCAAGCCTATCAATTAACTCATATCAAAGGGCATATGGAAGGTGTTAATGGAAAACTGTCATCTCTCTATAAATGCTTAAGCATCACAAGTTGATATAAGAACACTCCACCAACTCATAAAATATCAGCCATCTATACATAATGTTTTAGAAGGGGACAACTTTCCACTTTTTCAACTTCGTTGTGTGGTTGTTCCGCCTCATATAATAAACGCCCATATTCAACAAATAAAAAGAAATTCAATCAATAGTGTCGTTTTAACATGATTAAATGAATTTACAACTTATAAAAAAAAAAAAAAAAAAAGTACCTCACTTCAAAGTCAAAAAGGCTTTTGCGACGTGATTTTTGAATAGCGGCATCAACTCTTTCATCTCAAGACCAAAATCAAGAGGTGGTATCGATGCATCGTGAGTAGGAGAAGTCGATGGGTCAAGAATGGGTGGATCAACTTCTAAATCTAGTGAACCTATATCAGCATCTGGAACAAGAGATACATGACCTGGTGATACAAAAGGTCGAACACATGAAGACGACGAAGTAGGAGGTCTCTCTGGTGGTCTATCATCAACTTGGGTTTTTTTCCGTCTATGTGATGTTGTCAGAACGCACATTTCACCTATGATTCACGGAAATGTTTGGGAGCAGGAGTTTCGCTGTTTCGGAACAGAAATGACAGGACACCCCTCTGAAACATATTTGGGCCATTTCTTCAAATATCCAAAAGTTTCAGAGCCGTTTTGTCAATCTATACCAACTATAAAGTGTGAATAATTAGTGATGGTTTCTTCCTTTTTATATGTGTACAAATTACCCTTTGGCCAATAGCTAATTTGAAGGATGATATGGTAAAAGATCAATTATTTTTTAAACGAATATTTCATCATTCTTTTGAAGCGTGAAGGACGTTTTGTAACAGAAATTTCCATCAATCATTTGCATCAAGAAAAAAGAAATCCTCACATACACAAATAGTCCAGATTAGTCAACTATTAATAAGAAAATAAATGCCTTGATTGTGCGTTTTGTAACAGACGTGATAATAATAACTGATGCAAAGCTTTTAATGCACATTCGATCTCATTATTTTTAATGTGGAAAAAAAAACGGTCGAAACGATAGTTATTAATTAGTGATAAAGAACTTGTAAGGGAACTATTCTCTTTTAGTGGCTCATGTAGTTATTTTTGTAGATGAGGCAATAGTTATTTTATTTTCTGTAAGGCCTCACTTAAAACCGCATAACATTTTCACATAACTTATGCATATATTTGTGCTTACAGGTTGGCGATTTACTTGGTGCTCATGGAGGATCCTTCGAACATGAGGCTGTTTCCGTTATAGGGCTATTTAGGGATGGCAATTGATACAGGTTTGCCGGGTCTTAAACCCGGAACTGACCCGTTTGGGGCGGATCTGTGTAAATGGTTTTGGA
This sequence comes from Erythranthe guttata, assembly GCF_000504015.1. The sequence goes on along the minus strand of NW_012194896.1, from coordinate 337,494 downwards.
TTGGGTAATGGGTTTAAGTTTCTAGAACCGGATGATTCTGGGTCGGTATGTGGGTCTTATTGGAACCGACCCAGAACCGACCCGTATAAATATATTATATTTTATAATTAATATATATAAAAATTAATTTATGATTTCATTTATCAAACTTTTAATTTTCATCGGGTCTATTCTCATTTATCCATTTTTCACTATTTCATTTTTTTGAATCTCATTTCTCGTAAGTAAAATCTATCATTTGTCGACCACCGCTAGTTGTCTATCCTTTTGAACTTTACTTATCGTAAAAGTTAAACATATTATATAATTTTATTATCACTTTATATCACTTGTAGAAGTATTTTAAAATATTGTATTATAAGTTTTAGATTACTTTGTTAAAATATAAAAGCAAAATATTATGAAAATTAAAAAAATAAATTTTTTTTATGTTAACGGGTCTAGCGGATCTGACGGGTCAGAACCGTTTAATTCGGGTATGGGTTAGGGCGGGTCTGGGTTTTATATATTTTTCACGGGTTGGGTCTCAGGTTTTGGCAAACCCGGCCCAGAACCGACCCGTTGCCATCGGCTATTTCAGTTATTGAGGATTTTTTGAAAATGAGAAAAAAAAAAAAAAAAAAAAAAAAAAAAAAAAAGATGTAAAATTTTATTTACCATATCAACCTTTGTATTAATGATTTAGTTCTCCTTCTTTAGGATTATTCAATTCGGCATCCTGTGTTTTTTCCAACTTTTAAAAAGGTCCTATGCTATTTTGTTGGTAATCAAATTTGTTTTAGCTGAATGGTGAATGGCTGATTTATGGTGAATGTCGGTTTTATATTAGTTACATTTTTGTATTAGGTATTTTAGTAAAAACTTTATTGTTCGATCCTAAAATATTATTTAAATTTCTCAATCAAGATGTTAAAATCTTAACATAAAAAATAAGATACATTTTGAATCATAAAAATCAATTGAATCGTATAAAATCACAATAAATCGAAAAAATTAGATAGAATTATATCAAGGGCGAATGGCAAAAAGGCCCATCACGTGGGACTTAAATGCATTTTGGTCCACAAAAAAAAACAGTCTCTCAATTAAACCCATCCCCATGTCTTTAGTCTAAAATACCCTCCATAATATAATTCTTATCAATTTCATCCATTATGCTCTAACTTCCTTAAAATTACACATTGACCCCGGATTTAAACAAATATATCACATTAACCCCCTAAATATTTTTTTTTCAGAAAATATTTTTTTTTCTGAATTTTTTTTTTCCGGCCAGATTCCGGCGTTGACTTTTTTTTTTTTTTTTTTAAATTTTTTTCCTGAAATTGTTTTCCGACCGGTCAACCACCGTTGACCGGTGGTTGACCGCCGGTCTCCGGCGTTGACTTTTTTAAATTTTTTTTTTTAATATTATTTTCCCGAACAGTAATATTATTGTCTAAGACAGTTAAATTACTGTTGGAGACAGTAATTTAGCAGCCAATGCAGTAATATTAATTAAAATAATTTTTTTAAGAAAAAAAAAATTAAAAAAAAAAAGTCAATTAACTGTTAAATTACTGTCTCCGACAGTTAAATAACTGCTGGAGACAGTAATTTAGCAACGAATACAGTAATATTAATTAAAAATATTTTTTTTAAGAATAAAAAAGTCAATTAACAGTTAAATTACTGTCTCCGACAGTAAAATAACTGCTGGAGACAGTAATTTAGCAACGAATACAGTAATATTAATTAAAATATTTTTAAAAAAAGTCAATTAATAGTTAAATTACTCTCTCCGACTGTTAAATAACTGCTGGAGACAGTATTTTAGTAGCAAAGACAATAATATTAATTAAAATATTTTTGAAGAAAAAAAAAAGTCAAGTAATTGTTAAATTACTGTCTCCGACAGTTAAATAACTGCCGGAGACAGTAATTTAGCAGCCAAGATAGTAATATTAATTAAAATATTATTTTTAAGAAAAAATAAAATTAAAAAAAAAATAGTCAGGGAAAAAAAAGTTTTTTTAAAAATTGACCGGCCGGAAAAAAATTTCAGGGAAAAAAAAGTTTTTCGAAAAAAAAAAAAAAAGTCAACGCCGGTCAACAGCGGCGACCGGCGGTCTCCGGTGGTGGCGGGTCAAAATTGGGGTCAAAATTGAAATTAGAGTTAAAATTGGTTAATTGATGAAATTGGGCTAAATTGGGGTGTAAATCATGAAATTGGAATTGAAATGGGTTTCAATGAATTGGGGGTAATTTTGGTATATATAAAGGGATTTTCCTTATTTGCAAATAAGGTTGAATGAGCTGGATTTATTTGAAAGAAAAAAGTTTGATGTCCCTATTTTAATTAAGTGCCTTTGTCATGGGCCTATTTGCCATTTGCCCTTATATCAAATCTAATTTATTTTAAGATATAGACATTTTGAATCCTAAAAATCAATTGAATCGTAAAATTCGTAAAAATCGTACTAAATCGTAAAAAAATCAATATAGTTATAGAAAGTCGAATTTCTTGTAAGATTCTAATCGAAAAGTTCAAAAATACAAATGAATAGTTTAATTGAATCGTAATTAGTAAGAGTTTGTAATTTTCCTAGAAAGTTGTGTTGTAAATATAAGACAATAGGGGTACTAACTTATTAAAGAGGTATGTCATGGGAGAATAAATATCTTATCAAAGAAATTCAGCAACAACTAAAGGATAATTGGAGGCTAATTCACATTCTCAGAAAGAAAACATGGTAGCAGATGGCTAATTAGCAAAGATAGATCTCACAAAGATAATATCACAACTGTAAATTTTATGGATAAACTAGGTATTCATAAATGTAGTAGAAAATAAAGGGTACTCTTTCCTTGTAGCATAACATGGTTTTAACGAGGTCCCTTCGTATAATCTCCTCTTACCAATATTTGTTTTTCGGCAATAAAAAAAGATAGTAAACAATAGGGGTACTCTTTTCTTTTAGGCCAAACTTTGATTTAAGAAGGGCCTCTGATGCAATAGAACTTTTATGTTTGTTCAAAAAATAATCAAAGTAACACAACTATAAATGAAGGAAACACGTTTCTGACTGAACGCGTTTCAGGTTACAAAGAATAGGTAAATATTCTCGTAAAAACTCTACTATCGTTGTTCTGTCTCTGTCCAGTCTTTCTCGTAAAAAAATCAAAACGTAGAATTCTTTTTCTGAGGCCACTGTTACACTCTGAGCTACTCGATTGATCAACCCGAAGGGTAGGACGTTGGGCATTGCTCGTGCGCATGTGAGAAGGAAAGCACATAAACAAGCTGAAAATCTGAAACTAAGAAAATCCAAATGGAAAATAGCACACTTCCTTCTTCAATTACACACGTTTTTATAGGGTTCCATGTGTCGTTAAAGGCTAAACACGTAACTAACTTTAACTAACCCTACTTACTGTTTTACGGGTTATTGAAACGACATAGTCCTTACTTAACCTAAACTACGCCCTGCTACTTATTATAGAAAAGCACGCTGTGCTATTAAGTGCTATGGCGCGTCTTTAAAACACAAACATGTACACTTCTCATTCTTTTGAATTTAAAACCCCGGCGTAATATAACATTTACCACCCCCCCCCCCCCCCCCCCCCATCCCCCCCCCGGAAAAGTTGGCTTGCGTTGAAGCCAACATAAAAGTAAAGGTGGTGGTGATGTGATCATAATCGTCCTATGTGGCTTCGTCGCCAGGGATGTGGGACCAACGCAAGAGGAGCTAGGTGACGGCGGCATTATTGCGCTTCACGATACGGCGAGCAAGAATCTTGACATGCTGAGGAAGAACCTTGTCGGTAGTGTCGAGCTGAGGGAAAGATGAAGAAACACGAGCGGCACAAGTGGTGCTTGAGTAACGAGACGTGAAAGTCTGGGTGAACATGAGAGGTAGGAGGGTGGGCGAGACGATATGCAACTTGACCAATGCGGGCAAGAATCTGGAAGGCCCCCGCGAATTTGGGACTGAGCTTCCACATCTTGCTTTGATGAAGAGTAGACTGTCTGTAAGTTTTGAGCTTGAGATAGACCCAACCGTTGACCTGAAATTACCGTACACTATGACGCTTGTCAGCCGTTTTCTTCATACAATTTTGCGCCTGTTGGAGGCACAATTTGAGATCACACGCTGAAGAGTTTGACGATTGACAATGAGATATCGATATTCCACACCTTGGACAGAAGTTTGAAGGTAAGGACCAAAGGCAAGCTGGGGTGGTCTGTAACCAAACAAAACTTCCAAGGGAGTGGCAGTGTGGAAATTTGTATTGTACCACCACTCCGTAATACACTACAACATTTTAGGCTTTTTAGGACCCTTTTATTTTCTCGACGGTTCCAAAACCGTTGTATGTAGTCCTATTCTTGACAGTTTTAAACTAGTTGCCGACGGATAAAAGCCATCAAGTATAAAGATATTCTCGACCGTTTTCAACTATTAATTTACGAATAAAATATGTCAGGTAAAACTTAATAAAACGTGAATTAATAAAAAAAAAAGAACAAATGTACTTATATCCTTGAGAAATCACGCCTTTCAAATTAAACAGTAAACATAATACACAAAAAAATTTAGGGTTTTTTCAATTCTGTCCACGCCACCGCCGCAACAACCGCCACCGGCACGATCACTGATGTATACGCCGCCGGAGTCATTGTCATTGCTAACTCAATTCTCGCTGCTAATTTGGGAATCACCTTTCCTTACTATTGCAACGGTGAAATTGGAGTGCCAACTATTTTGAATTTATGGTACTACTAATAATTTAGCACAGAGTCGACTTAGAAGCTTTTTTCTTGCGGAGTAAGTTGACTGTGTTGCTACTTTCTTGATGCTAGGAAGACTGTATAAATGTTATGTTTAACTTTTTCTTCTTCTTTTTTATCTCTGTCTTTTCCAGAGAGGTCAACTTGCATTTGGAACTTTTTACTATTTCACACTACTAAAATGAGATATTTGTTATCAAATTTAGTGCTTGGTCATTACTTCATTAGACTGTTATATTAAGAATAGATTGCTTGAATCAATTTAGGATTGGAGCTGCACAGGCATCGGAGGTCGGACTCCAAACATTGGTTGATGCGCTCCGTTTGGCCGTCTGTCTGTGGGTGATAGGCGGTGCTAAGCTATTGCTGAACACCCAACATCTTCAAGAGTTGCTGGTAAAAATGTGATCATTGTCAGAAACAACAGTGGCAGGTAAACCATGCAATTTGTAAATGGTATCTAAAAAAATGTGTACAAGTTGTGGATGATGCAAATGAATGAAATGTTCATATTTCGAAAACCTATCAACGATCACCCAAATTGTATCCATCCCTTCAGATATTGGAAGTCCATCATTAATTAAGTTCATAGAGATGTGCATCCAAGCTTGAAGTAGCCCGGGGTAAGGAGTGTTCTCATGTTTGCAAAGTTGGCAAGTTGTTCATAATACTTAACCATAAGTCTCATTGCTGGCCAATACAAGAGAGACTGAATCCGTTATTGAGGTGTAGTAGCTCCCACATAAAATATGCCATCATATCTCAAAACGCCATCTTTGTAACTCAAGTAGGAGACATGGAAAGTGAAAGTGATCAACTCCAAAATCCTTAACTTAAGCATTACATACCTAATGTAATTTCAAATTTTAAATTAGTTCTCATATAATTTTTAGCAACTAAATTCCACAAATATGAAAATATAATAATGTAAACTCAAACTAATTATTACTTACTAATACCAGTAGTAATATTTATATTATGTTATATTAAAAGTATGATAATATTTTCATATATTATAATTTATTTTGAAAGTCGAAGTTTATTTTCTTAAATTCTTAAATAAAATGTATTTCATATAAAACTCATATTAGAGTTTTTCAGTGACATATCATAAACATGAAAGTGAACGTTATCAAGTTAATTAAGGACTATTTAGAAATAACAAAATAAAAATAAAAATAAATACTGATAACCAATATATAAGAAATATGTCTACAAATAATATCAAATGGTAGTGAATGACTAAAATTGATTTTATAATATCGAGGTTAAATAAATTCTTAAATTTCATTAACTATCGTTATTAATGTATTTTATGAGTACTATAAGTGATAGTATGATTTAACGATAGTCAATTATGTAAAAAAAAAAAAAAAAAAAAAACCTTAAATACATAATAAGGTAATAAATGAGAATATATGTGACTTACTTTTTAGTAATATAATTTTAATGCCAATGACAAGTTAATATACTATAAAATAGGTTTAAAAATTTTAAAAAATCGTTATCGTTATTTTTTTTAGACATTAAATTTCTACAATGTTTTTTCTTTAAAGTTACATTTCAAGAGTTTTGCAATGATCTTAATATTATAAGCATATATATGTAAAAAAACAATATTTAAAATAAATCCTCTTGTTTTAAGTTAAGCATTAGATAACTAAAGTAGTTTCAAATTTTAAATTAATTCTTACATAATTTATATTACGTAAATTGCACAGATACGAAAATACAATAGTGTAAACTCAAACTAATTACTATTTAATAATACCAGCAGTAATATTTATATTATGTTATATTAAAAGTATGATCATTTTTTCATATGTTATAATTTCTTTCAAAAGTCACAATTTATTTTCTTAATTTTTTAAAGAAAATTTATTTCATTTAAAACTCATAATAGAGTTTTTCAGTGACATATCATAAACATGTAAGTGAACGTTCATGAAAAAAAAAAGTTTACGTGAGTATTAAAAACTTAATGTACTTTTGATTTTCAAATTGGTGAACTTTTTATTGTAGATGTCAAGTTAGTTAAAGAATGTTTAAAAATAAGAAAGTTAAATTAAAAATATAAATAAGAAATAGGGGTAATATGCATGACACCCCTCAAATCAAACCTAATTAGATGTGAATGACAACCTCAAATAGAATATTTTAACTAAATCCTTAGTTCTAAACAAATTTTTGACATAAATCCTTTCATTTTCTTTTAACCCAAAAATACCCTTAATATACCTAATAAAATATCACATGATTCTCTCATTCTCTCGTTCTCTCATATCTCTCTCTCTCCCTTTCTCTCCTCTTTTGCGCCGCCCAACTCCTCCCCTTCTCTCTCTTTTTCTTCTTTTCATTCTATATTTTTTTTGTGTCACCCAACATCTCCCCTTCACTCCCTTTTTTTTCATTTGTTGTATCTTTAGTAGATTTGAATTTTTGATGTTTTGAGGTGGAGAACAACATATCTGTAACCAGCGGCATCGGCTATTCCGAAGGAGCTTTGCTTGGTGGCGTTGCAGTCCCCGACTCTCCTAGGGCTGGTGGGATGGGGCGATTGCATCACCCTTTGTGCACGTGGTTAGGGGGCGGCAGGGAAGGGTTGGCGATGTGTTTCAACGACGTTGGTCTGTTTGTTGCACATTTTCGACGGCGACAAGGGCTGGGTGAATCCATGGTAGGTGTGTGTTTAATTGCTTACGAGGTGAGGACGGCTCGATGGTGGTTGGACTTCGTTTGTTGGCGGCTCTCGGGTTCAAAAGGGTGATTTTAGGATTTTCAGAAGAACTACAGTAGTCTACGAGTCTGACGGCGTTGTGAATCGAAGGGTCGGGGCAAAGGTTGAAGAGGGCGGATCAAGGGTTTCAGAGTGACTATAGTTGACTACGGATTACTACAAGTGACTATGGGTTATTACGGATATATATATTAAGAGTTGTCTATGTATTACTACACGTGACTATGGGTTACTATAGTTGTCTACGGGTTACTACAAGTGACTATGAGTTATATATATATATATATATATATATATATATATATATATATATATATATATATATATATATATATATATGTGTGTGTGTGTGTGTGTGTGTGTGTTGTGAAGTTGAAGTTGGATATATGACTTGGATGACTCTATATTATGATTCATATTCTGCATTTATCGATAAAAAAAAAACAAATAAATAATAGTTAAAAATGTATAAAGCAAATTAAAAAGATATGAATTATTAATTTTCAGTATGAGACTATGAAAAAAATACGAAAAAGAAAAAAACTGAGAAATGCGTTATACGTCAAAAACATTATAACAAAAATGTTAGATACAAAAATGAAAATGTTATATGTAAATTAAAAAACGATAAAAGCAGTTTTAAATATTAATTGGTGCAGATTTCATATTTTATATATGGAGGGCATTTTTGGAATGAACTTTGTAAAGGATGTGAAGCAAATGTTTATTCGAACTTGTTATTTAGTTATAATAAGTTTTGTCCTTATATCTTAAGCCCCCTAAGAAATATGTCTAGAAATAAGAAAAAATAGTTGTGCATGACTAAGATTGATTATAAATATTGAGGCTAAATAAATTCTTGTATTTTATTTACTATCATTATTAATGCATTTTATTAGTATAAGTGATAACATGATTTGACCATAGTCAATTATGTTAAAAAAAACATAAATCATAATAAGTAAATTAATGATAATGTATATTACTTATTTTTGGTAATATAATTTTAATGTCAATGACATGTTAGTATACTAGAAAATATGGTAAAAGTTGTATTTTCTCTTGTTATTGTCATTATTTTTATACATTAAATTTCAATAATATTTTTTCTTTAAAGGTATATTTCAAGAATTTTTCAATGATCATAATATCACAAGTATGTATATAAATAATTAATCACATAAAAATGGCTTTTCATTTTTAAATTGAGGGCTTCACGTTCAATGTATTTTTAATTATTTTAGATGTAATAATTAGGCTTATTAAAAAGGGACCTTTAGCAATAAACCCCTTTGATGAATAATAAATGGTGATATGTCCAATCCTTAAATCTTCCTTTGTGATAACCCCTAGAAATTTTAATTCTAATACTACCCTTCAGAAATTATAAAATCTCCTACCCAATAATTCCTCCCACCTTCCTTAATAATGCCAATATAATTGGGATATTTCCCCACTCAATATCCCAGCTCCGCGTGTGTGTGTGTGTGTGTCTATATATATATATATATATATATATATATATATGTATATCTAATAATTTTTATAAATTCTTTTTAAACGAAAAATTGAATTTTTCTCCTGATAATTTTACTACGCCGAATACGACTATAGTTGAATATGACTATAGTCTAATATGTCTATATGTGTTTATACCAATTGTAGTCATATTCTTTCTTTATATTGTCGTTTTTATATTTTCAACTTAATAGTTCCGATTATATAGTATAGTACAGTCATTTTTACCAAATTATATAAAAAACGAAAATTGCACGAAAACAATCCAATCAACATCTATAAAATAAATACATTTTGAATCTTATTATTACAAATCAGCTTGAATGAGAAGATATAACATATTCGAATATGACTACAGTCGCATCCAACAATAGTCATATTCGAATATGACTATAGTCATGTTACTGTTATTTTTTTATGGGATATAGTTTTTTGGAATGCTCGGGGATGTCCTTGTTAATTCCTCTTGAAAACTGTGCGGAAAATTCCATCAAAATTGCAGCAACAAGAAGCAAATCTATATGAACCAAACTCAAAGTCATAAAACAAATGGCAATGAGAAAAATGAAAAAAAATGTAGATGATAAACATTCATTCACATAAACATATTATTACATACAAAAAAAAAAATCATTTCCTTCGGAATTCTCAACATTCTTGATGTTGCTCAAATTCTTTTTGTAAAGATTAAGGTAAAAAAAATTGAGATACCTGCTAAATTCGTAATTGCATTCGACAACGCCGAAAACAACGAAACACCTTTCCCTTCACCCGATATATCCTCTCCTAGAAGCAACTTTGCAAACTTCTCCTTCATCAATTACATATCTATATTATCGCCACCAAAACAAACAAAACATAATCGAAAAGGCCGTTTTTACGACCAGAATTCAAGAAAAAAAGAAAAAATAACGAAACATCGAAAATAATTATAAACAAACTTGCATGAATGCCTATCTTTTGAAAGAGGGCTGGGAGTACTTGAATTATTATTTGCAGAATCCATTCTTTAGCTGATATAGCGAGGTTTTCAATTTTTCGATGTTATCCAATCATATTTTGCGTACTATTATATTCCATTTCCGTTCGAAATGCCCCAGCCCCAATTAAATTACCATATTAATTACCTCTTCCTCCACCACAAGGGCTCAGCCACCATTTATCTAACCTTGTTACTATCCAATAATTCAGAGAAATCACCAATTATTAGAGATTACAACTCGAAAGAAAATCTGAAATTCATAGAAGTAGAGAAAACACCAATTTTCCAGATTTGTATAGTGTGGTAAGTCATGTTTACCAAATTATATAAAACAACCAAGATTCCATATTGTTTACGAAAACAATCCAATCAACATCCACACAAAAAAACATAATTTGAAACGAGAAGATAGAACATGTTCTAATATGACTACAATCACATTCAACAATAGTCATATTCGAACATGACTATAGTCATGTTTAATCTGAAACTCTATGTTCAGATCTGGAGAAAGATAAATAAATAAAATTTATCTCTTTTCCCTTTCAATTTCAATTGCAACTTGAAATCAAACTCATTTGCAGAAAATAAAAGCAAAAGGAGAAGAAATTAAACACATGACACCACATGGCTGATTCTGCACATTTTCCAAAGTAGACTCGAATCTTGGCGGCAGTGGCGGCAGCGCCACCGGTGGAGGACTCAACAACTGCGGTTGCGCCCTCAGATCAGAATTTCGCCGCCGCCGCCTTCTCCATCGCCTCCTGCGTTGTCGCCGTTTCTCCACCGTTCATCGATTTGCATGCACTTGCCTAGCAATCGCACCTTCTACAGCCGCCATCGTCAGCCTCCCGTCGCCGACGCCGAGAGAGATCGAGAGGAGATAGATACGGAAATTGAGACAGAGAGAAAAGCGAATGTGGGTTTGATATTGATGGTAGGTTGGGAGAAGAATAACCATAAATAAAGAGAGACTGTGGGTTTGAGATCTAGGTTGGGATGTGTATTAAAAGGGTAAAATAGGGATAACATATTTTTAAGGGGGGGCTCACTAATTTAAATTGACATTTGGGTTTTGAAAAAAGTCTTTAAAGTCAATTGGGTTTACTGCAAAATATTTTTCATTTGAGGGGGGTATTGCATATTTCCCCTATTAAAACATTCATCTGTCATATATTAGAAGTCATTTTGGGTGGTTGAGCTCATATTAAGAAATCAATAAATATAAATAGATTATACAAAAAATAACATAATAAATACTAAAATGCCCTTGTCATTAATTATTTTTTAATTAATTAACTAATTGAGAGTGATAGGGCCAAAATTGATAAAAATACAATTAATGATTTATTGGGACTCTAAAAATGAATGATTTGGGGAACAAAAATCGAAAAGTCAACGCAGGAAACGGGCGGCAAAAAAATATTTTTAAAAAAAAAAAATGTTTTTTGAAAAAAAATGTCAAAATTGAATTTTTGTGGTCAAAATTGATTAAATTGATGTTACAATTAAGAATTTGGTGTAAATGGTTGGGGGTAATTTTGTCATATACATGAATTTTTCCTTTATATATAATAAATATTAAAGGGATGGTTATTGGTGAAACAAACAGATATAGCCCCTAAATCTAAAATAATAAAGATGGTTGGTTAGGGACTTATGCACAAAAACCGGTATACAATAAGAATATGACTCAGTATTGATCTTGCATCAATTCCTTCATTCATTGTTCAGGTTTTTCATTCCAACACTTGTTTACAAGCAAATATATTTATCTTCTCTGATTTGTCTTCAAAACTTATAAACACTAAAAAAAACATTGGAATTGCAAAGAAAAATGGAAGAATATATTGATCCTCTCCTCGCACAAAACGAAATTAAATCTTTATCGTTAGATCCAAAATGAGAGAGAAACCATTATTAATTATCGAACCAATCAACAGAATAAGAAGTAAACACACCAAGAATAGCACCAACATTAGCAAATATGGAGATCATTGCATATTCTCTGATGCCAAAAGAACCAGAATTCATTGAAAACTCCAAACCAAACATGGGATAGTAAACGGTCCTTGTCGGGATTAGCTTACCCATGATATAACCCAACGGATACAATACCACAAGAGTCGATGCCATTCCCATTATAAATTCGGCAGTCTGATTCAAGAAATATTTATTGAGAATTAATAGAAAAACGAATGATATTGAACCAAGAAGCATCACACGGAATGTCCACACAGGGGACTCGTCGTCTATCTCTTCAACCTGCTGACCTGGCACAGATGGCCGTGGTGGTTGTGGTGGTGGTGCCGCCACATCGGCTGTGGCTCTTCTTCTATGAGCTTCATGCATTTGGTTACACATGGCAGTTGTGGTGTATCTTCATTACCAAGGATAGTAGCTATGAAAATGGGAAAAATATAAAAAGAAAACAAGGGGAGAAATAAATTACAAATTTTACATGTAAAATATGTACGGTAGCCTAGTTCACCAGCGCCTATCTCGTATGTTTGAAAAGTTCCTTCTAAAAATAGAATAACAAACAAAAGAGAATACAAACATAAAACATTGTGCATATATATATAAACACGTGTATACGGTCAGTATATGAGCGATCTCCAATTGAAGCGGAGATCTATTATACAAAATAATCAAGTGGAATCATTGTTTTAAAGAAAGACGCAACTTAAACTATTTGCATAACAAATCACTGTTTGCATAAACCGCGCGACAAAAGGCAGATTTTACTTGTTCCTGATTGCCGATGGGGCCTCTAATACATACACTCTGCCATGAAAGTAGGAATAACATCTATCTTTACTGTATGTAAAACTGGTCGTGAGTAGAGTATTATTATAAGTGACATCTCTTGGCAGAGTAATGACATCCATCGTATACTTCCAAACCGGGCTGCCCAAGTTCGTCTTCTTTAAAACAACCACATCTCTTGCTCATTTTTCCCGTCAAAGCTATTTCTACTGGTCTTTGCACTAACCTTGGATACCCTTCGTCACACCATACCTGAATACAAAAACACTTTCACCTAAATTCTACTTCTTCAATAAATATCAACGGAAAATAACTATTAACCGAGGAAACTAAATTAGTCCTTTACATCTAATTTAACAAATATTGCACATTGACCCCAACTTTAACAAATATAGCATATTAACCCCCATTTTCAATTTTTTTTTTTGTTTCTTTTTTCTATCTAAGGAAGTCATATATTTATATATATATATATACCTCGGAACCCTCATCCTGGCTCCATCTAGAATTACAGCTGGCAACTTTGGCTTCTTCTTTCTTCTGTTTCTCAAGAAGCTGAGCACCTCTAGCTGCCTTTGATTCAACCCCTTTCAAGTATTTTGTGGGGTTTCCTTCACTGTCGTAATAACGACCAACTAACTTACCCACAAACCTGTAATTTATAAATCAATGTGTACACAAGATAAATCATTTTTTGTCATAATATAATATGGACCTGATGAATACAGTCACGATTAAATCAAGTGTGAAAGCAATATATCATTTATACAAAATGTATGATTTGGAACCATTTCAAATTTTAGGGAGTAGAAGGAACACTTGAAAGCATAGGGTAGATAGTGTGATAGCTAAAAGATGAGGGCTAAATAACAGGTCGTCCCCAATAATTTTAAAATTAAAAAATAATGCATTAATCACATACATGTATGTCTTGAAGTAGAAGTCTCGCCATTCAACGATGCTTTTCACCTAGAGATATTCATTACATACAAGGAACAATTCTAGTTACCGAAAAGAAAAATAAACCGGAAAAGAAGACAAGTGCAAGATACTATAATCCGATAAATTGGAAGAAGCAAAAAAAGGTTACCTCGGGGCTAGTCAAACCATGCAGGTTATCGGTAAGTCCTTCTCCTGCATAAACCAAATTAATTGATAAGACCAAATTAAGTTGCTCTCGTGGGGTAACTATGTTATGTGTATATCTATATATCAAGAGAAGAAGAAATAAAAGAAGGAAAGAGATTGAAATGGGAGGATGGAAGTATGTATATACCTGAAAAGTTTCCTGAAACAAACGCACGCGAGGCATCCCTAATGAAATTACCAACCAACCAACCAAAGGTCAATATGCAATAAAAACTGAAAGATATGTAATAAAGTGCAAGTCTTTGACAAAATAAATAAACAATAGCTTACAACATAAATAATGGAATAAATAAAGAGTGACAATTTGACAAACCTTCCAGAAAAATGGCTGTAGCCTCCTCCGACACCGTAATGACTTTTTCCTTTACTTACATCAAACACTGAGCTGAATTAAGCAGAATGTCAATTTCGGGTTTAAATTTAAATTCCAGGATTGAGGATTCACATTTTTTAATTCATCAACCGAAATGCAATTTACAAAACCATCTAATCTAATGTAATCTAATAGAAGGACAAAAGAACAAATTCAAAGCATTTCTTCAGTTTTAAAGAGAAAAATACTTGCTCTAAAAGTAAATCAAAAGCAAGTATCAAGCTCATAACTTTTCACAAATAAACTTGATTAACAAATTGATAACAATAATAAGTAGAAAAGAAGTAATAAATACCCGAGGATCCCAAGAAGAATAGGCAGCCCAGGATCCGTTCCATTGTAAAGAATTAGTTCATCCACACTGAATACTCTCTGCAAAAACAAATAATTAAGGTATGGAATTCATATTAATATTAATAATCAACAAAATACGAAAAGAAGAAGAAAAAGAATATACAGTGGGAGGAGAATGGGTGGGATATTTCAGAGGAATAATTTGAAAGAGAAAGAAAGAGAGAAGAGCTAGGCAAATTGGGATTCCTAGAAATCGAGACAAGCGCATCTTATTTTTCAGTTTGGCTGAAGAATCAATCGTTTGTTTTTCAGATTGGTTGGTTGGTTGGTTGGTTGGTGGAGTAGCACTAGCAGCATAAGATATTATTCAGCTTCACCCAAACTACAACTTTCAACGGCGTCGGGTTTTTAGCCTACTCCGGTCGTATTATATTAGGTTATAATTGGGATACAACTTAATAAATCATCCCTCGCGTCTATTTATTATTTGGTTTTTTCTCTTCTCTTTTGGGAGATTCTATGGGTAACTACCACTTTGCACCTTAAATTACTTTTTAGTTTTAGGGTTAAATACAAAAACACCCCTGTACTATGAACTTTGTATCATTTACCCCCTGTACTATACATCAATACAAAAACCCCCCTCACATTACATTTTTTCCAAAATATGACCAAAATACCCCTACTCAAGCATACACATACACATATATATATATATATATATATATATATATATATATATATATATATAATGGTTTGTTTGAGCCATTTTCGACTATATATTTTACCATTTTCAGTCAATTTTACGTGGAAAATTTTGGTATTTATATTTTTTTTCTCCAAAACATCCAATTGCTTATATTTTTTTTTTATTTTATGAATAAAAACTTTTATTTATGTCATTTTTAGTTTCTTCATTTTTTTTCTTAAATGTCTTCTTGTAGTTCAACCATCCTAAGATTACAAACATCTTTACAATCCTATAATTGTTGAGAATTTGAACTACCGTAAGATTTAACAAAAAAGGAAGAAATTCAAAATGACAAAAATAAAAGGTTTTATTCAGAAAATAAAAAAAAAAAAAAAAAAAAACTCTTAGTAATTAAATGTTTTGGAGAAAAAAATAAAAATATCAAAAATTTCCAATTAAAATTGACCGAAAATGTTAATAAATATAGTGGAAAATGGCTCAAACAAATATATTTATAGGCTTAACGGGGGTATTTTCGTCATATTTTGGAAAAAATGTAATGTGAGGGGGGTTTTTGTATTTTTGTGTAGTACAGAGGGGTATATGATACAAACTCCATAGTACAGGGGTGTTTTTGTATTTAACCCTTATTTTTATTTTGCACTCTTATATTGAATACATGGCAGAATGCACTCTCCAATTACAATTTGCTGGCACTTTGCACCATAATTTATCTTTTGGCTAGAAAATAAACTCCGGCAGCAGATTTGTCTTCCTTTTATGGGGATATATGCAATATCCCTCTTAAATGGAAAATATTTGAACTAAAGCCAATTGATAAAAAAAAATTACTTACACCCAAATTTTATTCTGAATTAGTGAGACCCCTATGGACTAGTGTGAGAAGACAAAAATATCATCAACTACTATAAACCTAAATCTTAATTAATTGTCCCCACCTCTATCACTTTCATCTCCTCTCTTCTCCACCTCTCCACCTAAATCTCTCAACTCTCTCAGAGCTTCATCCACCGTCGATGCCCCCGCCTCCTTCGTCACCACATAAATCAATTTTTCTCTTGTTCGTTATCTCTATCTTGATTTCTCTCTCTATCTCTCTCTCTTTTTCCAAATCTATACACCACCACCCACGTCATCGCCGTCGCCGCCTCCTTCGTCTCCACATAAATCTCTTTCTCTCTTCTTCATTATCTATCTATCTTTCGAGTTATCTCTTTTATTTTACAGATCTGTACACCACTGCCACTGTCGCCGCCTCCCTCACTCTCTCTTTCGTCCACCGCCGCCATCGTCGAATCTCCCTCCCTCTCTTTCGTTATCTTTTCTATCTATCTCTATATGTTTCGATTTCTCTTTTTTTTCCCTCCATATGTGAACACATATTCGAATATGACTATAGTTTCAGATTTGAACAACAAAAATAAAAGTGATTACAATCATATTCGAATACGACTATTGTTAAATATGACTATAGTCATATTCGAATACGTTCTATCTTCTAGTTTTAAGTTGACTTGTACTAACAAGATTCAAATTGTGATTTTTTGTGTGGATGTTGATTGGATTGTTTTCATAACTTATAGGCAATCTTCGTTTTTTATATAATTCGGTAAACATGACAGTACTACAGTACATAATCGGTATTTTTAAGTTAAAAATGTAAAAAACGGCAATATAAAGAAAGAACATGACTACAGTTCTGTAACACCCCGTAATTTATGCTTATGTTATATATACATATACACAAGAGTTTATTATGCTAAAAAATGAGATTTGGGGCTGATGTGTTATTAATAGATGATATTGGGGGATAAGTATAACAATAATTATAAACTTGGCAATCAAGTTTCGACATGGTTTATTAGATAATTGAGAAGGAAGTGTGATTAATTGGAAAATTAGAGAGAAAGCCACGTAGAATAAGTGATGAGTCAGACCTTCACTTCGTCATCTTCATCTAAACGATAGTGTCTTCCACAACTTCACTTATGCCTATAAATTCCCCTTCTCGTCAATAGAATCATCATCCACAATCACATAGAATTCAAAGAAATCAAGAGATTTATCGAAGAAATAATTTGAGAGAGAAATCAAGAAGATTGGAGATAAGCTAGGGTTCGACCAACCGAGGGAAAGATGTTGACTTGATGATCTTCCTGGCGGGTTTCAGCGATCGGATATATCATTCGAAAGCCCTCGATGTAAGCTTCAATTATGTGGTGGTTTCCGGCTGTTGTCTCAAGTTCATACAGTCATATTGGACTCTAGTCATATTCAACTGTAGTCATATTCGGCGTAGTAAACATATCGGGAAAAATATTCAATTTTTTGTTTAAGAAAATAACATAAATATATTTTTATTAAAATATATTGAAAAAGTGAATGCAGTTCGAAATTGATAAAAAGCAATTCCAATTTGATAAATGTAGTCCACATAATCACTGATACAGTAGGTAAATGAGAGGTATTTTTGGTACAAAAAAGTTAGGATGTAACAAATGATGAATTTAGGGTTGGCTTTAGTTCTGTTTCTTAGCGCTATGAGGGGTTTATTGCTAAAGGCCTCTTCTTTTATTTCTTACAAACTTTTTTTTTCTTATTTCTTAGATGAGTACGGGATTAGTATCAACTACAACAATAATTCTTTTTTTTTTTTTTTATAGAGAAAATAGAATTTCCACTAATGAGGTAACTCAATATTTACAATCTCCAAAATAAATTTTGGTAACACACTACCTATATAGGACTCCCTCAAGCAATTTCATGTGCCACACGATTTCCTTCCCTAAGGATAATATGATAAACCTTAATGATATGATCACGCCAACTATATGACGAGACCCGATAACAATACTTCGGTTATCAACTTTTGGACCGTCTAAAAGAATGAATCAAAAGGGGTGGAACCGCGACCCGTTGTCTATAAAGAGACAAGAACCTTGGTATGTGAAAACGCCACAATCAATTGTGGAAGATTGATTGATAAGTCGGGGTGAATGCACGGAATCCTCCGATATGTTCGAAGAGTTCTTAAAGTACTATAGAGAATAATCTCACGATTTAATTAATGATCAAAAGTTGTTTTTCACAATGAATAAGAAGACATATATGTAGCCCCCAAAACTTAGTATTCAAGAAAGGAAAATAAAACCCTAAATCTACTCAATAAAGTCTCTAAACAAGTGAGCCACAAAATTAAAGATGGCCTTAATAGAAAAGGCCCATAAACACACTAATATGAGCTGATTAAGATGAAACCCACGAATTTAAGGTAAGGTGGGCTTTGATCTTCATCCTCCTTGCTCTTATTTGCTCAGCTTGGACTGATCTTTAGCCCGGATGGTTCCCACACTTGTCCGGTAACTTCGCCACTTGAATATGCAGCATTGTTTATCACCATTGAATGGAGATTTTTTAGTTAAGACATTTTGGATCAATACACCAAGCTTCTCCTTGAATTACTTAGCTCGAATCCTCGTTACTGGTCCGATTGGGACTTGGATTGGATCATCTTATCAATTAGTGGTTACATATTTTTGTACTTTTAAAAAAAATGACGGAATTAGTTGTAGTTTTAAAAATTAAAAAAGGAAAAGGAATGAAATTGAAATAGATTAAAAAAAGAAAAATGGAACAATTAGTTGTAGTTATAATGAAGGGGAAATATGCAATACCCCATCATTTAGAAAATATTTACCTAATTGACTTTAAAGATTTTTCTCATAATACAAATCCCAATTTAAATTAGTGAGACCCCCCTTACCAGATATGATAAGACTAAAGTGTCCCTATGTGTTAGGGTTTTAATTCTATTTCCTCTCTCTCTCTCTCTCTCTCTCTCTCTCTCTCTCTCTCTCTCTCTGTGGTTCTCTCTTCTTCTTCTTCTTCTTCTTTTTCTTTTTCTTCTTTTTCTTCTTCTTCTTTATCATATTTATGGATATGTTTGTCTGTGTGTGTGTGTTTCGTATGTGTATGTGAAATACTCTCTCTCTCTCTCTCTCTCTACCTCCTTTCTCTCTTGTGATTTTTTTTTTCCAGATATGTCCACCACCACCACCACCGTAGTTGTCTCCCCACTCTCTCTTTCACTCACCGTCGTTGTCGTCGCCACCCTTCCCTCCCTTTTCTTATTTTCGATTTTTTCTTTTTTTTTTCTCTCCAGATCTGAAGCCGCAGCATCAACGTGACTATAGTCTGGTTCGAATAGGGCTATTGTTGATTCACTCGATTAGTGATTTATTAATTTCTCGTGTTCGTTGTCTCTCTCGATTTCTCTCTCTCTTTACACCACCATCGTCTCCACATAGATTTGTATACCACCACCACCGCCGTCGTTCGTTGCCGCTGTCTCCTTCATTTCCACGTAAGGCTCTTTCTCTTTTTTTTCGTTATCTTTCTCGCTTTCTCAGTTTCCTTTTTTTTCTTTTTTTTTTTTTTTCCAGATTTGTCCACCACCACCGTTGCCGCCTCTTTCACTCTCTTTCCTCCACCATCGCCACCACCGCCGTTGTCGTCGACTCCCCTTCCCGTTATTTTTCTATTTTTATTTATGTATTTTTCGATTTCTCTTATTTTTTCCCATATTTGAAAATACAATTTCAGATCTGAACAGCTGCAGTAACATGACTAAAGTCATATTCGAATATGACTATAGTCATACTTATGTATTTTTCGAATATGACATTGTTGAATATGACTGTAGTCATATTCGAATATGTTCTATCTTCTCGTTTTCAAGTTGACTTCTAATAACTAGATCCAAATTGTGATTTTTTGTGTGGATGTTGATTGGATTGTTTTCGTAAACAACAGGGAATCTTCGTTGTTTTATATAATTTGGTGAACATGACTATACCACACTATATAATACGAATTGTTAAGTTGAAAAATTGAAAAACTGCAATATAAAAAAAAAAAAAATATGACTACAGTTAATATAGTCACACATAGACATATTCAACTGTAGGCATATTCGGCTTCGTAAACCTGTCGAGAAAAGAATTTCATTTTTTTGTTAGAAAACAAATTAAAAAAATATTTTTATTAAAAAAATATTAAAAAAGAAAAATAAATAAATAATGGCTAAATAAAGTTCGAAAATAATAAAAAATAAAAAATAAAAAATAAAAAATTCGTTTATAGGAATTTGGAAGCAGATTTTTAGGAATTAGATTATTGCTATGGAAAGAGAGAAAAATGGAATAATAGATTAATAATGTTAATTCACATAAGGCTAGAATTGGGAATAAAATTTCTAGCGGGCTATCATAAAGAAAGATTTAAGGGGCGGACATATCACCATTTCTTATCTATATGAGGGGTTTATTGCTAATGACCCATATAATTAAGGGGAAATATGCAAAACCCCCCTCAAACCATAAATATTATGAGTTAAACCCATTTGACTTTTAAGACTTTTGCCCACACCCAAAGACCAATCTTAATTAGTGAAACCCCCCTCAACAACTTTAATAAGACGGAACTACCCTTATCAGTAGTTTTTAAAATAATTGCAATATTTATTTTCCATAACCGTCTCACGTAATTGTAGGATTACATTAATTCTCTCCATATATCTCTCTTTCATTCTCTCTCTATTTCTCACGCAACTTCTCTTTTTTTTTTTTTTTTTCTTCTTCAGCCCATAATCTTCCATCACTCGCCAATGGACACCACTCAGCCGCACACGGCGCCGGCGCCGGGTTTGATTCTCCTTCCGAAGAGCGAACGAAAAAAAAGGAGAAAAATCAAGTTTTTGAGATGCAACAGTTTTCGTGCAGAGGCCAGATCGGAAGATCTAACCATCGGATCGGGTTGATATTTTTACACATGATTCGTAACACATAAATATAACTTATGAACGGTGGAGATCGGAATCAGACTTCTCTGAATATAGATTGGATCTTAAAACTCGCTGCTGGTTTTTGTTACTGAATAATTCATGGCAGCTAGATTGGACGCGTTTTTTGTACAATTGAACCGTTGGATGTGGCCTAAATTTGGATAGAGTATTCAGAGTATATATTTTTATATACTGTACGGAGGAGATTGAATTTGGTGCCCCCTAGCTCCGGATATAAATTGTGAAAGTATCACAATTCGGTAGTCACATTGTAGTCACATTCTCATGTTTTTTTGTAGTGCTGCACATCATGTCGTCAACCTTGATGATTCTGTTAAAGTATGGAGGGTCGTTTGGGGTGAAGATATGCCAGGGTGATTTTGTGTATGAAGACCTCGCCCTCTGTCTCGTTATTTTTCTATCTTTATTTATGTATTTTTCGATTTTTTTTCCAGATCTGAACAGCAGTAGTAACATGACTATAGCCATATTCGAATATGACTATAGTCATATTTAATATATTTTTCGAATATGACTATTCAAGTTGACTTCTAATAACAAGATTCAAATTGTGATTTTTTGTGTGGATGTTGATTGAATTGTTTTCGTAAATAATAGGGAATCTTCGTTGTTTTATATGATTTGGTAAACATCACTATGCCATATAATCGGAACTTTTAAGTTCAAAATGTAAAAAACAACAATATAAAGAAAGAATATGACTACAGTTTATAGTCATATATAGTCATATTCAACCATAGTCATATTCGGCGTTGCAAACCTGTTGAGAGAAAAATTTCAATTTTTTGTTTAAAAAAAGTTTAAAAAAAAAATTAAAATGATATTTTTATTAAAAAATATTAAAATTAAAAATAAATTCAAAATGACTAAATAAAGTCCAAAAATAATATAAAAATAAAAAATAAAAATAATAAAATCCGATTATTTTTTTATTTTATTTTTTTGATTTCGTAGCAATGTTTTAGGAATTTGGAACAGATTTTTAGGAATTAAATTGTTATGGAAAGAGAGAAAAAAGGAATAATTGAGATAAATTAGGGAAAATATATAATTAAGCCTAATTAGCGGGATTAGGTGCCTCATTAATAGGGATTTCGAAATTACTGGATAATTATAAAAAAAAACGTGATACACTACTAGAGGGGTAAGATTGGAAATAAATATTCTAGGGGGTTTTCACAAAGAAAGAATTATTGTATGGACATATCACTAGTTTTTATCTAAATGAGGGGTGTATTGCTAATGACCCCTATAATTAATAGGAGACTTTACAAATAAGTCCATCAATGAGTATTACTCATAAAGGGGTCCAGACAATAAATTCTTTTTATCAAAAAAGTCCACACATGGTCCAGAGGTTTGTAAAAGACTAAAATAGCCCCTCACATTTTTTTGAGGATTAAAAAAAAATAGCCCGTCATATTTTAATTTACTCCAATTCCATCCTTTAATTTAATATAACCTCAATTTTACCCCAAATTTCACAAATTATTCAATTTTGACCAACAACACAATTTTATGGACAATTTCGTCCATCACTGGCGCCAACCGCCGGTTAACTGCCATTGACTTTTTTTTTCTTCCTGATTTTTCCGCCACCGGTTTCCGGCGTTGACTTTTTCGATATTTTTTTTGAGTTTGTTTTCTTTAACATCTTTTTGCCTCTCCCATTTAAACAGCAATATTGTTGTGGTTGACAATAATATTAACTATATTACTGTTAAACATATTAAAATTAACTATATTATAGTTTAACACAATAATATTGCTACGTTAATCACTAGCACAATAATATTAACACAACAAAAGTCATTATTATTGTATAATAGAGTAATATTAATATGTAGACCGTTCAACAAAGGTAAACATAATAAAAAGCTAAAAAAAATAATATTATTGTGGTTGACAGTAATATTACTGTAACAACAATGATATTGCCGTCAACACAATAATATTATTGTGTTTACAGTAATATTACAATAATAAACAGTAATATTATTACGTTACTCCGTCAATAACTCAAACAAAAAAAAAACTGAAAAAGAAAAAATAATATTGATGTGGTTGACACTAATATTATTGTGTTTACAGTTATTTTACTGTCAACAACAGTAATATAATTACGTTGACTGGTCAACAAATCAAAAAAAAAAAAAACCAAAACAAATAATAATATTGTCGTTGACTCTAATTGTTGTCACCGATAGTGCAATTACATAAATGTATTATCAACGGCAGTACAATTACGTTAATGTACTGTCAGTGGCAGTATAATTACGTTAATTTACTATCAGTGGCGGTATAATTACTGTTAATGACAACACAATTACGGTCAATGTTTAGCGGCGGACGTAAAAAAAAATCACTAAAAAAAGTCAATGCCGGAAACCGGCGGCGGAAAGAACTAAAAAAAAATCGAAAAAGTCAATGCCGGAGACGCCTGCGGAAAAAACAGACAGAAAAAAATAAATCACAGCCGGAAACCGGCGGCAAAAAAATAATTTCTGAAAAGAAAAAGTCAAAATTGGATTTTTGTGGTTAAAATTGATTAAATTGGAGTTACAATTAAGAATTTGGTGTAAAGGGTAATTTTGTCATATATATTAATTTTTCATTTATTTATAATACATATTAAATGGACGAGCTTATTGGCGAAAGAGATATAGCCCCGAACCTAAAATAATAAAGATGACTGGTCAGCGACTTATGCACAAAAACCCCTAAATAATATTTAATTTTTTATTTTATTTGTATGAACCGGTTAGACCGACTCTAACCGGCAATTAACACTTACAAAAATCGGGTACGGAAACAGGATCAACTTTTCTGGTTTTGATTCCCATTCTGTGAATAAGCATTGATCCGGTTTGATTTCGGTTCCGGCTCTAACTGAACATGATCATGTTTATGTGAGGGTGTAGAAGTAATTCCACACTCCTACAACCAGTTGAAGGTTAGATTACACAATCTCATCTCCCTAGCCGGATGACTTATCACGTAAAGGAGGGAGGGACACCAGGGTTCGCCGGAACGGCCGTTTCGGAACGGGAACGGTGCCCGCCGTTCCGTAATCCCTAACAAAATCGTTTTCTCCCCTTGACGCGGCGAACCACCGAGACGGGCGAGACGTAGCCGGGAAACAGCACCGGAACGGCGCCGGAACGGTCTGAACGGTTCCGGAACGGTTTGACCTTGACGGAAAAAAAATTAAAAAAAAAAAAGAAAAAAAAAAGAAAATTGGGAACGCCCTTGACGGAAAATGAGATGTATAAAATCGAAAAGTAATTTTTTGGAGTTAAGAGCTAATTTTTTGGGATAATGAGATCCCACTAATCTCTCTAATTCTAAAACATTACTATAATTTATGTATCTAACCGAAAAAGAAATAGCAATAATAAATATTTTTTTTAAAGAAAATAATAAATAAAATTGAAGACTTTGATTCTTAAAAAATGAAAAATAAATATCATAATGGAAATAATAAATAAATATAGAAAATTCGAATATATATTTATAATATTAAAATTTTATTTAACTTTTTTTTCTTTCAATATTCTGTTACTTAAATATAATCATTTTAATTTGAAATTAATTCATCACATAATATTTTTTACTACAAATAAACATAAATATGTGTTTTTATTTTTGTTTTAATTTTTTTAAATCTAATTTGTGTGTATATATAAGTTCTTTTATTAAAAAAAGAAAAGAGGTGAATAAAAAAATTGAATAAGAGAATTGAAAAAAAATTAAAAAAATAAATATAACATTTTATAATTTTAGCATATTATTGTATTCTAATGTTGGTATTAAAAATATATTTGAAATAAATTATATTTTTTAGCATTTTAATTAAAATTTGTCCGTTCCGGCCACGACGGAACTGGAACGGCAGTAGCCGCGATAACAGACTGTTCTGTGCCGGCGAACGAGGGACACAGACCCGGGCCGAGGATCAATCCCGGGTGCTTAATACATAAACAAATGTGAGTACCGGGTGGATTACATAATCTATCCGGCCTAATCAACAGACCCAAAGTAGCCCCTCACATATATTTTAGTTTTGAAATTGACAGACTACGGGTTGTGTAAAAAAAAAAAAAAAAAAAAGAAAGAAAAAAAATTGGTTGGTGAGCTGAGATCCGTGGTTGAAGTTGATTTTAGGGGGAGGAAGATGACTGTAGCGGCGGGAATTGGGTACGCACTGTTGGCAGTGGGCCCATCTCTCTCACTCTTCACAGCCGTGATTTCGCATAAGCCCTTTCTAATTCTCACCCTTCTTTCTAGGTTTCCTCCTGTCTGATAAATTATCATCTCAGATATATTCAATTTAGGTTATGTATTTAAAATGATGTTTTGGGTTGCAGTACATTGGCATGGCTGATGAGTCTAATCGCATTATCGGCAGTGTGGAGAGCTTTTCTCCCCTTCAAAACGGTGTCGTTTTGGCCCTCTGCACTTCTCATTCTCACTTCTGTTGCCTTTCAAGAACTTCTCCGTCTTTTCTTGTGGAGACTTTACATGTCAGTTTTTTTTTTTTTAATTTCCATTAATTTTTTCTTTGGAGTAATTTCCATTATATGTCACACTATGCTGATAAAGTTTGTATTCTCATTACTAATTTCCGTAAAAAAAATGGTCATCAATTTTGTACTTTATTTCACCCTGTACAACTACAACTTGTTGATTTGATAGATTATATACACTTTTGCTTTTTGAGGTTTGCATTTGTTTGAGGGATCGAAAAATACATTCACATGTCAATGGTGTTGGAGCCATTTGTTGTGCTTTCCGAGTATATCATAGTTTCCTACTTTGGGAGGGGAATTAAGGTAATCTTGACAACGACTATAAAAAAGGTCAGTCTTAACAACGGGAACCATACATTATCCATAATCGCTGACTGAACTTGTAGAATACCTCTCATGATACCACCTCTAATTTATATTGAGTTTGAGATTTATTTAAGATCGTGAGTCGTGGCACTGGCATGATTACAAGTTAGATGGTGGACAATGTAATATCAGGAAATATAGCAAATAACTTGGAATATGCTTTTGTGCAGCTGTTTGAGTTCTTTTCTTAGAATATGCACCAAGTTATGTGTTATTTTCTGCACCTTGTATGGGCTATTCGCATTACCTAGTCACTATTTTGGCTACATAATAATATTTTACAGTTTTCGTATGTTGAATTATTAATAGGAGGATGGAAGAAATGCTGGATGCTTTTGCTGATAGAGTTTCTAAACCACGTCTCTTTATTACTGACAAGATGCAAATTGCTCTTGGTACGTTTTCTTGCTATATATTCGTATTTTAGTTTGCATGGGTTATGATAATCATATTCATTGGAAAAGTCTTTTCACGACTTCATTTCTATATAGTATCTCTAAATTTCTATTTGGCAGGTCGGTGTGTTCATTCTCTAAAATTAAGATTTACCCTTTTGTCCATGGGTTTTATATATAGCTAGATGAATAGATCTCTTCTGTACTTTTGTCTTATGCCATATTTGTGCTTACTACTTTACTAGTGAATAAAAGATTGTCAGATGTCTTTATTGATTTTTCATGAATGAGAATTAAAATACATATGCAAAATGTATAGGGTTGTGAACTGTGCTTCTTGCTGATTTAATGTCACTGTATAGCAACTTTCATGGGATCTATTCTAGGGATATGTAGGTCCTTTACAAGTCTTTCAATCCAAATGATGCGTTCACATATTCGTGTGATTTACCCACCATATGTTGCCGAAGTACCTTCCACTCAATCAACTCAATCTACATATACAAACCCTTTCCATATTTTGGTTTTACGTTGTTCAAGAATTTCCTAGGCTATGCCTGGACAGTGCCTCTGAGATATTTATTCTTTGGCCTTGTTTGGTTAGGGTGATTAGCCATGATTAACTAAATAATTGGACTTTGTTTGATGTTTGCTATCCCCAATAACTTGTCGGGTCGACCCGCAAAAATTATGTTATCATGACTTATCTTGTCTTCTAGGCATGTTTTTTGTTGGACCTTCCAAGGTCCATTTATACAATTGGGATTTATTATTAGATTATTTAATTTTATCTTGGCAACCAAACGAGGCCTTTAAATACATGATTACCTGCCTCTGAGTGTCTGAGTGCTGCTGCATCAGGCATGGATGAACTTATTGAACACAGTGGCACCAAAGCCATACTTTTTCCGATCATTTAATGATATTTCTCAGGATCTAGTTTAGGAATCATTTGTGGGGTCCACGCTTCCCAGTTTCCTTTAGCAACTCAGGAAATATTTTCTTAGGGTGATAATTTCTTGTTTTGATCTGACCAATCTACACCAAGGAAGTATCTCAGTAGACTATGTTAACTCTTATTGGGAAAACATTTTTATTCTACCAACACAAATTCAATCATCTCGAAAATAAAATAGATTCTGCTGTATGACACAATAATCACATTGTTCAGTTCTATAAAACATGTACTAATGTCTTGTTCTTTTGGCAATTAATAAAAAAATTGTATCCAGTTCAGAGAAGGAACTGATCCTTAATGTTTTGCTAACTACTGCCGTGAAACAAATTCACACAATTTATCTGCTGCCGTGAAACAAATTCACAAGCTATTATACGATAGTGTAGGTTTACCCAATGCACCTATATGGTTGGCTGCGTTCCTTACAAAAAAAAAAAAAAAGAAAATTTGATTACAGCAGGATATATTTCAGCCTTCTAAATGATATGAGTGGGATTTTAGATTATCTAGAAAAAAAATTCCTTGTGCTGTTTTAAATGCTATTGTCTTTTTTTAATTTATTTCTGCAGCTGGTGGAATGGGTCATGGTGTGGCGCATGCTGTATTCTTCTGCATAAGCCTTTTAACACCTGCATTTGGGCCAGCAACTTATTATGTTGAAAAATGCTCACAGATGCCATTTTTTCTTGTCTCTGGTAAGTGTTTATTTGCTTTGAAGGTCATCTAATTTAATTGAATTATGTCATGAACTAGTGTTGCCCGATCAGAATGGTTTCGCACATTACCTACATATGACCTTAGCTAAATAAAATAGTATATCATGTTTATTAACATATCAATGATTGACAATTATTAAATCTACCTGTGTTTGAGGAGCTGAAAATCAATATCCTTTTTTTTCGTCAGCTTGGCCGTCTAATTTTCATCAACTTATATTTGATACGCTTAATTGATTCATCCTTTAAGCTCACACACATTTGTTTTTACTTGATATGCTTAGTTGATCAATTGGAATTGAATGAATCACTCAATTTAGTACATGAAACTGAATTTGTTTAACATTACTGTGATCTTTATTACTTAAATCTTATGAAAATAGAACATGCTTTCTAAATATTTACTGAAAATACATCAATATTTTGTCAAGTTGAATTTTATAATATAGCCCAGCCAGTAAAAACAAAATGTGAATATTATTTCAGATTAATTGGATCATCCAAAAGGATGCAGTATGAAGTGGTTTTGAAATTATTATTTGACCAAACATTTGAATCTATGATCGCTATTATAAGGTTATAGTCTGTAAAATTTAATTCGTTTATTGAGAAAGATATAAACAAGGAAAAAATTCTTTTTGTTTATGTTCTCATTTATACCTATTAATGATGCCAAAGACTATTTTATTAATTCCTTGTTGTGACAGACAGTACTGTTTCTTCAATAATTGAGTAATCTATAAACACCATAATATGTGTGTTCTATGCTCTTAGGAGTGATGAACTTTCCAAGGAAAACCATAGTTTTCCTAACAAATGTATGTCTACATTTCAAATTCATTGACTGAATTTGGTACTAGTAATTTGTAAGCATCGTTATATAACAAAGTAAATGCAATTGCGTCCACTAATATTATAATTAATATTGCTATTTGCAATGAATGTAAACGTGAGCTTTTTTTTGGTTCGGTTTCGCCATTGCTTTTACTTGTCATGGTTTTCGCAACATTAGTAATGAATGATGTTGAAAATACCGAAACCAAAACCTACTAATACTACAAGTATACCTGGTTCTGAAGCTGATCTTTATTTGCAGCTATTATAGCGCTTGCATTTGTTACAATCCACACTTTCTGTATGGTTATTGCATTCAATGGTTACTCTGAAGGAAGCAAAATTGACCAGTATTTTGCCCCCGTTGTTCATGTTGCTGCAGGAATGCTTGTAAGTATTTTCTCTCGTCCTAGCTTATGATCGAATAGAGAAACTAAATTGTTTGTTTTAGTCTTGAATTAACATTTGGGTCATGTTCAGACACTGATGAATCTTGCATCTGGGGGCTGCATGATCGGCATTCCTCTACTTTATTGCTTAGCAATTTTAACTTTGGCATATTGTGGGAAGATGGTATGGACTAGATTGACAGAAATCCGGAGCAGACAAGGTGACTTGTACTAATTAATGGCTTTCGAATGTAGCAAACCCTTTTGGACATTGCATACTTCAAATGATTGTTTTCAACTCTCTTTGCTCGTCATATTGAATGTATATACATGCCATTTATATGTATTTTTTGTTTAGCATTGTTGTCAATTTTTTCTCTTTTACCCGTTTATAATATATGCACGAGGACAAGCAACAGATGTAGGAACTAATGAAAGATTCATATTCATAGAGTACATCATCATCAACTTCAATGCCCAAAAAAAATACAAAAAATATTGTTGGAGTATGATGTTAAAAGTGGTGCTGTATAACACTGTAGATCTGCTAAAGTACAGATATAGACAACTGTTTTTAAACGAGCTGTTGGAGATGGTCTTATAACATGGTCATACAACCAAAGATATTTGAATTTTCGACCTCTCACTAATTACCTCCATGAAACATGTTTGGGATACCACTAGACTAAGTCCTAGTTGGCGAGTTTAATACATACACGTCAAGTAGTTAATACTCATTTCATTATTTGTTCATTTTACTTTGCTTTTAGTTTGATATTTAATGGTAATTTATTTTGTAATTGATGGTTAGTGTTGTGAAAGAAAAGGATGTAAAGCGTAGTAACTATTCAAAATCAAGTTTCATTTGTAAGGGATAAAATTTACTTATGGTTTATGATTAATTTCTCAAGTACGAGTAATTTTTAAAGGCTTAGAGTCTCACTTTGCACTCTTGAAATGTAGCATTTTGACACTTTGCATATTTGAGAAAGTGTGGAAATGTTACGTTTCTGGAAAAAAAAAATACTCGTACTTGAGAAAGTTTACCCATGGAGGATTTGAATTTTTTTGTAACATTTTGGCACTTTGCACATTTTTTTGTCCGATTATCTTAACTTTTTCCGTCAATTCGTTTTCTAACTTTCCACAATTCGAATTCTTCTCATTTTCCTACATAGTCAATTTGAATAACATATCAACGCATTTATCGTATCAAATCATACAAGAGTACATATAATTGAGTGTAATCTATACAGTCAATACACCCCCAAACTTAAACTATTGCTTGCCCTCGAGCAATCGCGACCATGTGTGCAAAACAACAAATTGACTCAAGCAACTCATCACATAAATTAATGGCCAACTTTCACGTTTTCAGAACTTTCAATTGCCTTAACCATTAAAAAAAATTACAAGTTGTAAACTCAACGATACTTAGTCACTTACCATTGCTTAAAATAAATAAAAATATACTATCACTTCAAGCATCCAATATTTGTAATTTAAAAATGGAGAAAATTTATCCTTGCATAATAATGTTTCAATTCAAAAACTCACCAAAATTCTTTACCATGCTAATATCGAATAATAATAGAGCTATTGAAATCATTGACACTTTTTAGTTTTCAATTATTGGGCTATTTGGTTCAAGGTAGGAAATATGAGTTTTATTGTCTACTCTTCCCCTTTCGATCTTCCCATTTTTGGATAGAGAGTTGGACCGAGCAAAATGTTTATATTCTTTTTTTGATTTAAGGTGTTTCCGGAATTTTGAAGATTTAGGCTTTTCGAACAATTACTTAACCTCTAAAAACTTTGCTACCATACTCGATTTCAAGAGTTCAAAGATCTCTGACTTTACTTTTGAGATATAGTTCGAGTTTTATTTTAAATATTTGGTAGGTCCTTGTTTTTTTCCTTCTATTTATCTTTTTCTTCTACATCTTTTATATTCTTTTATTTTTGTTTTTTTAAGAACAAAAACGTAACAAAAAAATTCAACTACACTCCAAGGGATAATTGTTTTCAAGAAATCCTCCATCATCTATTTTACTTAATTAATTATGCTAAAAGAAAGAAATTTGTTTCTCCAAGGCACAATCAATATTTTATTGATACAGATGTTAAAATGTAGACTTCAAAGACTCAAACGGTTAATGAAGACCCAAAGCACTTGTCAAATCACTCAATGAGAGCATCTCCAACCATGTAGGTTTTGGAGAGGTAAAAGCTAAATTATAAATATTTTACCATCTCCAACCTACAAAACTTACTCCAATGGAGAGAGCTATAATTTAGCTGGCTGCTAAATTCAATGACCCAGCTGGTATATATACCAGTTAACTATTCACATATGGTATCCAATATATTATTAAAATAATGCAGTCCCACCCCCACATTTTCACTATTCACATGTAGTCAGCCTTTTTTTCCAAAGCCAAAGTTTACATTTTTTAAGTTTATTTAATTCACTGTGTTTTTTTTTTGTTTATCTAATACTTTACCCGGTAATAATAATAATAATAATAATAATAATAATAATAATAATAATAATAATAATAATAATTATTATTATTATTATTATTAATTATTATTATTATTATTATTATTATTATTATTATTATTATTATTATTATTATTATTATTATTATTATTATTAATTTATGTAAATTTTATTATATAGATTTATTGAAAGAATACCTATTATTTTGCATATTATATATAAGATATCAAATATATTAATTGAAAATACTATTATAATCAAATAGTAAAAAGTAATAAAATATAATAAAATGCTAAAATATAGATGATATGGTTGGAGCAAGATAGTAAAAACTGAGCTGCTATAACACTGTTCATCAGCTATTATAGATATAGCATTTCAATTTTTAGCCTCTAACCTTGGAGATGCCCTGACTCAATACTTCACTTCACAAATTCCTAAGGTGAGTTCTAAAATCACACATCATATGCTATAGCATAAAAAACCTCCACGTTTAAATAAAAATAAATTCAACAAAAGTAAAACACAATCCTTGATTCTTGCCCACAACTTACTCCTATGTTACCTCGAATATAAAGCTCATCAAATATTTATAGGGAAAATTATGGCTACCCTCAAGGTAAGGTACAATACGAAAATTCCCTCTTGTTTGCATAAGTACAACCACCCATCAACTATGTATTGTCTTACACGTCCACCCTTACAATGTCAAATTTAACTAGAGTGTTCATCCGGTCGATAAATCGATCGAATCGAACCGAACGAAAATTCGTATATGCCGATCACCGAACCGTTAATTCTGTATAGTATTCAGTGTTATTTTATTTTTTATATGTATTTATAATTCGTACTGAAACTAAAATTAATCAAAAAAAATCAAAAATCAAAAGTTTAAATATTTTGAATAAAATTTTGTTAATTCGGTTATTTTTCAAACGAAACGCTAAACGGTTCTCCCTCTGTCCCAGACTTCTTCGACCCTACACCCGGTGATAAATACCGGGTGGGGCTTC
>NW_012194896.1:281731-301382 GCF_000504015.1 Erythranthe guttata | reverse complement strand
ACGCACCAGAATTGGAGTAGATGGGTTTGCCATTACCATTTCATTTGACGTTTATTTTGTATGACGTTGTCATTGGTTTGACGCGTTGCTTATATGTGTTTATATTTAGCATTGTACGTGATGTACTTGATGAGGGGATCAGACTCTCAAGATTTTTTGATGGGGATCGTGCCCCTTGTTAGACCTCATGGGTCGTAAATATGTTAGGACCGTGACCACGTTTTAAATGTATAACCCAATGAAGACAGATAGAGAAGTTTATGAAATCAAGCTGGCCAGGCAATATAGATATTCAGAACATCTCTAAGTGTTTTCCCAGGGTTAAGGTTGACTTGAGCAAATAATTATGTAGTGGCAGAGCAATAACACCGAGTATAAGGAAAATAATTTGTTTTATTCATTGCTTGAAAATGTGAAGGCTACAAGCCTACTTGAGGCGAATGTGATTAAACGAATAAGGAGTGAATCGCTCGAAATAACTAAACTCGTACTAAGTAGATGATGTACCCAGTTTAGGATGATGCGATCACTAACAATGTTATGAGCTCCAGAGACTCCAAGTGTCATTGACATCATTAGAAGTCCAGAGATGTATAAGGAGATTCTCAATGAGATGTCGACGATTGTCGTCCGCCATCTCGTCGTCGGGTGTTGAATTGATCTTCATCTCTTTTCCTCTTGGGAGGAGGGAGAGCCAAAGCCTCTTCGATGCGCACGTGTTTCTCAGCGCGACTTAGTAGCTCTTCCAGAGTGGTTGGAGGTTTTCCTGCAATAGATTCCTTGAATCTACCTTTCTTCAAGTTTTGTTGAATGATACCAGAGAGCATGCTTCCTCCCACATTAGGAACTTTGTGAGCTGCCTCTACAAATCGTTGAATGTAGTTGCAGATGGTTTCGCCCTCTCTCTAGGTGATAGTGAAGTGGTACGCGGGAGTCTTAGCGTACTCTTTGTTGATAGCGAAATGGTGGGTGAAACGATATGTCAGTTGGGAGAGGGCTTCAATTGACCCAGTGGGCAAGGAGTTGAACCAGCTCAATGCTCGTTCGGAGAGCGTTGCGCGAAACATCTTGCACATCGCCGCGTCAGTTGGGCCATATAGATCTGCCATGGCGTAGAACTTTTCAAGGTGCTCATGTGGGTCGCTAGTTCCATCGAACTGCGGAAGACTCGAGACCTTTACCCGTTGGGGTAGTATCTCATTGATTATTGCATTGGTGAAGGGACTGCGCCTTATTGGAGGTATTGCCCCTCCACCAATGGGATTACCTATATGGGGAAGGTGATTTGAGGGAGATACCCGACTGTTAATTTCATCTTCTCCACCATTGTGTGGAGGAGCTCGTTGGCGAGAGGCGTTGCCTCTTGAAGGTGCACGTGGGTTTTGTCGCCCAGTTCGTGCATCTTGGCGATGAGTAGATTATTGCATTCGAGCCCTAGGGTTTGAGGTGGATGCGGTATCCGCTAGCGGTGGAGGTTGTGGCACGGGTGGAGATGCAAGGGGAGCGTTGCCTCCCGTTGTGGCGATGTATTGTGCCAGTGCTTCAGTAGCAGCACGAGCTGAAGCTTCCACAATCATGTGTTGGAGGGCCTCTTCAGTTATCTGAACCGTTCGAGGAGCGGGGAGTGGTGGATCCTGCGGGGGATTTATCTGAACCTCATGAGATGGATCTTGATTACGAGGAGGAAGTGGCAAACCAGAACCTCCACAAGGTGGAAGGTTGTTAGCATTGACCCGTTCTCTTCCAGTAGATGACTCAGGGACATCATGCTCGCTACGTGATCTTGTATGCTTTCCCACAGATGGCGCCATTATGATGATGCTAAAAATAGATCACCTTAGGTAGTTGAGATCGCGGGAGCTGGGAGAGCAAAGTGGATCACTGCTCACGTGCTAGATGGCTCTGAGTGTTAGAGTAGGTGACCAACAAGCCAACCTGTGGCTGTGGTCTTTCATATTTATTATTGTAATAAACGAACCTTTATTCGTATTAATGATAAAACACATTGGCATTCTATATCTTTGTCCCTTTGTCACAAGCATAGATGTAGTCCTTACAGTTATTACAAGTACTAGTAATTGATCGTTAGGATCGTGAGATATTTACTTAAGTATTATAACTGTTAAACGTGTTCCTAGTCGAAGGGTTACGCCACTAATGAGGATATCGGCCTTTCCCATTAAGACTAGCACTTAGTGTATGTGTACTGCATCTCATCAGTAAACGGTATTGTGATATCGGCATGCATAAGTGGGTGCTCGTAAGTTGACGAGTTCACTGAACTCCCTCACCCTAGAAATCTCTAAGTGGTTCCCAATAATCGAGTAGAGATATCTATGGTATAGTTGTACACCATTAGTCCTTATGACCTAGACATCACCGTGACTTCACTAGAGGACCAGCTGTATCGTGACGTGTCCCTGAGTTCCACCGAGGACCATCCCAAGGGCCAGTGTTCGTGCAGTCCGAAATCTAGTGGGAGGTCTGTGCATTGTAGTCGGGGATTCGATCGCTAGAATAGTCTTGGATGTCCTGTGTGTTCTGAAAGTTTGTAATCATTCTAAGTCTCTAGCCAGAGCTGACTAGGTGATGATTAGAGAATTCGATTCTCTAAGTCATGCACGTAAGGATTACAACACTTGGAACGATCGCACCGTCATCGAACATATAAAGAGGTCTCGATGAACCAATGCCTCTAGTTCGATCGGGACATATGAATCGAAGGGACCGTACTGTACGTTAACTATATCTGAAGGTTCTTGCAAGCACTTCATTTGTATCTAGGGAATCATGACGCGTAGTTGCTAGACGCCAATCTTGATTCGTTGGGTGATTAAGATGAAACGAGCTTCATCTTAATCGTAACTCTAAGGGACGAGTTTTGACCGCAAAGAGTTGTGGGCCCACGGCTAGCTTACACCTGAACCATCGAGGGTCACACTGCTCGTGCACATGAGATCTTTGAATAAACGGTCAGAGATAAAGTAGTTTATCTTTGCATGATTGGAAGTCAATATGATTGAGTCCAACATTCGTAATTTGGAATTATGAATGAGAATAAGAAAAGGAAAAGAATAGGCGAACGTGTTAGTGAACTTTCTAAATCGGGAAGTTTCCAAATTTAGAAAGTGCACTGAACTAGGGTTTCCACTTTTGGAAAGTTGGAAAATGAAAGATGGCACTCGTAATGACGAGGGAATTATAATGATTCCGAAAATGTAATCGTTGCAATTTTTCGGTCATTGAATTAAGAGAGACGAGCAAGAGAAAGTACTAACGGACTTAAGCTGTTGGGCCCGGTCCAACTTAAGCCCGCTAGGGTTTTATGCAAGGGACTATAAATACATGATTTATAGGCCTTGCACACACACACTCAAAACCCTAACCCTAAGCGGCCGTCCCCATCTCTCTCTCTCGGCCTCTCTTTCCGCGGCCACCACCGCGCCACCGCCGTCGCCTCTCCGTCGCCGGAATCGGCCATCTATTGGCCGTTCCCTTCACGGTATTCTTTCCTTCTCTTTTTCTTCCGTTTTTCTAACTATTACGTGTCTAGTGCCACGTGTTTAGTAGATCGAAGTATACGAGGTGAAATCCGAGAGGAGGAAGATCGAAGATCGAGGAATCGAAGAGCAGCGCACGAGCCGAAGCCGCACGCTGCCCCACGCGCCGCCCCGGAAGTCCGCGCGTGAAACTCACGCGCCGCCGTGAGCTGTCTCACCGCCGCTGCTGCTGCACCGTTGCTGCCTCGATTGTACGGATTGGTTTCCGTAGCAATCTCGACGTGCTAAACGATCCAACCTCACGCTTCAAGAGGTAAATACGCGAAACCCTAGTTTCGATTTGAGTTTCGTTTAAACCTATGTATATGTATTCATGTTTGTCTCGTATGATTTTATGTGATTATGTGTAATCGATTTAAATCATTGCGAGCATGTTATTTGGTTTAAACGCGAGCATGTTAATTGGTTTAAATTCGGTTAAATAATTAGCATGTATGTTGTTGTTTAATTTCGCTGGAAGCGCAAAGGTACGCAATTAATTGATTTAATTTGTCGGGCATGTACTTGTGTGTCTTAAAGTCGTTTAAATCACATTAAATTTTTGTTTTCCGCTGCGTATGCGTGCCCGAAACCCAACAGTGGTATCAGAGCTCGTTGCGCAATTAATTGCGTCGTTTAATATGCTATGATTTTATGCATGTTCGATTTATTAAAGTAGTGATTATCGTATTATGTAATTGGGAGTTTTCGTAAGTTTAAAATATTTTTGAAATATTGTTTAGAATTTTTCCAGCTTTAAAATTGTTTAAAATTGGAAAATCGGATCTGAAATTATTTTTAAAACATCGGTTTTTAATTGTTCGGATCGAACCGGTCGAACCGGCCGGTTCGATGGTTGTGTGCGATTTAGTTGACCGAATCCAAGTGGATTCGGGTCGGTCAGACCGGTTCCCGGTCCGACTGACTCGGCCCACTGATTTGGGTCAGCTGGACCGGACAGAACCGGACCGCTTCGGTCCGAACCGGTCAGACCGGTTGGGCCGAACCGGTTCACTGAAAATTAAAAAAAAAAAAAAAAATTCAGATTTCTAAAATTAAACTTAAAACAAATTGATTTTAATTTTCGGAAAATTATTTTCAATTAATCCCAATTAGATAATTGGATCGACAATCATCTATTTTAGTAAATAGGTGTTAGATTAATTAATTAATTTAAATTGTTAAATTGATTTCAATTAATAGAACACATATATAATATTGATTATAAATTCAACTTAATTAGTAGTACCTCAACATTATTTGAATGATTTATGCTAGTTGAGGTTCTATAATTATTTTGAAAACCCGATAATTAATTAATGTAATTAATTATAGGGTAAATTACACACACCCCCCTGAGGTATGCTTAAATAACTGTAAGGTCCCTGTGGTATCGATAATTACACTCAGCCCCCTGAGACGTAGTCAGAAACTCTAATGGGATAATGAATTGGATAAGTTATTCCGATAGGGTTCTAACGAACTATTGGTTTCAGAAAGTGGTGAAGACAACAAAGAGCTATGGGGTGACATGACTCCCCGAACATTCCCGAACATTTCTTAAATCACCCATACCTCTTTATATAATTAGGTCGTATGTTCCTCTTAGGACAATATGCGTTTCCATATACCTTTAGAGAACATAGATGTAGGAATCACATAGACCAATCCAAACCTTCTGATGAGATAAAAATTTTAATAAAACCCCTCATTCTTAATCTAATTGAGAATCATTTCAAGCTATAAAGAAAAACCCAATCTGTTGAGTTATTTCTTTCCTTCTGCCAACGGTTGGATTATGTGTAGCCCTTTACTATAGTGCAGTAAGCCGTGTTAGCGGGGAGTGCTATGGTAGAGTAAGCTGTAATTCAATTGACATAACGATGAAGGTAGCCATAGAAAAGGGTTATGTTGAATTAACGTGGTCGGCTAGATTAACTAGGGACTGCATTAGTTTGGCATAATCGAGTTCTATGAGCATCTTTGATTGGTAGGTTAGACTTGACACACGACGATTTTGATATTCGCGAGATTAACTTAGGTCATTATCAAGTGTGAGGAAATTTAATTTAGGGTCATATTGTGGATATGATTGATTGTGATCTACCTTTGGGCAAATATAATCGGGCTAGATTAACTACGGGTTATATTTGTCTATTGGACCTAAAGCCCATTAAGAAAAATCAGTTTTCTCGTTTGTCTACTAGAGGGAAGTGGAACTCGATAAAATTAGTGGGAGAACAATTAAATAACATAAGTCCAAACATTTAATTGTAACAATCATTTAACGCGAATCTCTAATAATCCTCTTCTCTATATGTCTCAGATAATTATGTCTAAGAATCCCATAATGTCAATCCTCGACAATAAACTCAATGGCCCTAATTACCTAGATTGGTTGCGTAGTCTTAAGCTTGTGCTAACTGTTGAGGGGCGTCTCTATGTTTTGAACGAGAGGCTTCCCGCCACTATACCTTCCACAGCGACTGATGCTGAAAAGGAAACTTATGAAGTTTGGAAGAAAGATGACACTCATGCTAGGTGCTATATGATAGCCGCCATGGAGCCCGCACTTGCGAGGAAATATGAGTCTCACTTGCATGCTTTCGATATAAAGGCTCATCTCGATAGCATGTATAGTGAGAATATTAGGGCATCGAGGTACGCTGCTACAAAGGAGTTGATCACAGCGAGACTGCGCGAAGGGACTTCGGTCCACGAGCACTGTCTCAAAATGATCACTCTCCTTGAAAAGCTAGTGAATCTTGATGTCACCCTCCCGGCCGAGCTCTCGTTGGATTTGATCCTGTTGTCTCTTCCTAGTTCCTATGAATCGTTCATAGTGAACTTCAACATGAACAAACTAGATCCTCCCTTGGATGAGTTAATGAACATGTTGGTCAGCTTCGAGTCCACCATTAAGAAAGAGAAGTCTGTTCTCATTGCTGCTACTTCTGGAAAGAAGAGTTCTTTCCAAAAGAAGAGAAAGGAAAGAGTTCCCTTCCCAAACAGCAAGTTCGAAGTGGGTGAAGGTAGTGGGGGCCCCAAAGCAAAGGTTAGCAAACAAGTTGATAATGCTTGCCATCACTGTGGAAAGAAAGGACATTGGCGCCGCAACTGCAAGGCTTACCTGAAGCAGAAAGGTTCTGAAAAGGGTACGTATTTCATTGACGTAAATTTATCTGTCAACTCTTCTTCTTGGGTATTGGATACGGGCTGTGGCTCACATTTGTGCAATGATTCGCAGCTAATGACAAGAAGTCGAAGACTTAGAGCGGGTGAGACCTACCTAAGGATGGGGAATGGAGCAAGAGTTGCTGCTGAAGCCATTGGCACAATTTACTTAAATGTTTTGGATTCTAGTTTTCCTATTGTTTTGAACGATTGTTTATTTGTTCCGTCGCTCATTAGAAACCTTATTTCTATTCCTGTATTAGATATTGAAGGTTTTACTTTTGTTTTTGGAAATTCGATTTGCATTATACAAAAGAATGAGAATTTAATTTGCAAAGGACGACTATTAAACAACTTGTATGAACTAAATCCAAATGAAATACCTATTAATGTTATATCAGCAAAACGTAAGGAGATAGATCAAAACCCCGCACAACTTTGGCACGCTAGATTAGGTCATGTCTCTTTAAGAAGGATGAACGATTTTGTTAGTGAAGGATTGTTCTCTTTGGAGGACGTGAAATCACTACAAACTTGTGAATCTTGCCTTAAAGGGAAAATGACCAAGTCACCCTACAAAGGGAAAATGGAACGAGCCGAGGGTCTTTTGGATTTGATCCATACAGACGTATGTGGTCCACTAAGTGTTAGTGCGAAGGGTGGATATAACTACTTCGCCACCTTTACCGACGATTATTCTAGGTATGGGTATGTGTACTTGATGAAGTACAAGTCTGAAACATTT
This sequence comes from Erythranthe guttata, assembly GCF_000504015.1. The sequence goes on along the minus strand of NW_012194896.1, from coordinate 293,924 downwards.
GAAAGGTTCAAAGATTTTAGACATGAAGTAGAAAAGCAACTCGGACGAAGTATTAAGAAGCTGCGATCCGATCGTGGTGGAGAATACTTGAGCATCGAGTTCATTGACTATCTAAAAGAAAATGGGATACAGTCCCAATGGACTCCACCGGGAACTCCTCAACTTAATGGAGTATCCGAACGTCGGAATCGCACTTTATTAGATATGGTTCGATCAATGATGGGGTTCACAAACTTACCGGCATACTTGTGGGGTCATGCACTCCGTACTGCCGCGTATTTGCTGAATAGAGTTAACACCAAAGCAGTTAAATCCACACCTTATGAACTTTGGCATTCTCGGAAACCCAATTACAAACATATTAGGATATGGGGTTGTCCCGCTTATGTGAAGCGATTAGTGGGAGATAAGTTGGATAGTAAATCCGACTTGTGCTATTTTGTGGGGTATCCCGAAGACTCGATGGGATACGAGTTCTACTATGTCAAAGAAGCAAAGACGTTTGTTTCGAGAAATGCCACCTTTTTGGAAAGGGAGTTTCTATCCGATAGAAAGGGCACCATGATAGAACTTGAAGTAGTTCAAGAACCACAAAGTGAAGTTCAAACGCAAGAACAAGTAATCGAACCAATACAACAAACCACTGATATACCTCCTGAACCTACGGTACGTAGATCCGAAAGAGTTCGGAAAATGCCGGATAGGTTATTCCTCCTCGAAAATGATGAAGATCATGTTGATCTTGAACGAGATCCAAGAACATACAATGAGGCCGTATCGGATGCGGACATGGGACATTGGCTAACTGCCATGAAATCCGAAATGGACTCCATGTACTCCAACAAGGTATGGGCCTTGGTAGATCCACCCAAAGGAATTGTTCCTATAGGCAGCAAGTGGATCTATAAGAAGAAAATTGGAGTTGATGGAAAGGTATCGACCTATAAAGCTAGATTGGTAGCAAAAGGATACACTCAAAGGCAAGGCGTTGACTATGAGGAAACCTTTTCGCCAGTCACGATGCTGAAGTCCATTAGGATTTTGCTGGCCATAGCTGCGTGGTACGACTACGAGATATGGCAAATGGATGTGAAGACCGCCTTCCGTAATGGAGATATTGAGGAAGAAATTTACATGGCGCAGCCGGAAGGCTTCATATCTTCTGGAAGTGAGCAAAAGGTTTGCAAGCTCCACCGATCCATTTATGGATTGAAGCAAGCATCCCGTAGTTGGAACATTAGGTTCGACTCAACTATCAAAGAGTTTGATTTTGAGAAGAATCCGGAGGAACCTTGTGTATACAAGAAGGTTAGTGGGAGGGCAGTAATATTTCTAGTGCTTTACGTTGATGACATTCTACTCATTGGGAATGACGTAGGAATGTTACAGCAAACGAAAGCATGGTTGTCCACACGTTTCTCAATGAAGGATTTGGGAGAAGCATCTTATGTATTGGGAATACGCATCTATAGAGATAGAGCAAGAAAGATGCTTGGCTTATCCCAAAGCCTGTACATAGACACCGTTATGAAACGGTTTAGCATGGAAGAATCCAAGAAGGGATTCTTGCCAATGTCCCATGGGGTTCGTCTCTCGAAATCTATGTGTCCCCAAACACCTAGTGAAATCGAGGAGATGAAAAGGACGCCCTATGCTTCTGCCATATGAAGCATAATGTATGGCATGCTATGTACGAGACCCGATATTGCGTATGCTGTGAGTGTCACAAGCAGATATCAGTCTAACCCCGGCCCGGCTCACTGGAAAGCCGTGAAAGATATCCTCAAGTACTTGCGAAGGACTAAGGATATATTTTTGGTCTATGGGGGTGCCGAGTTGAAATTAGAGGGTTTCACTGACTCTAGTTTTCAATTGGACGTGGACGACTCAAAGTCGAATTCTGGATTTATATTCACGCTTAATGGTGGTGCCGTGTGTTGGAAGAGTTCCAAGCAAAGCACGACGGCCGATTCCACTACCGAAGCGGAATACATTGCAGCGTCTGAAGCTGCAAAAGAAGGGACTTGGATAAGGAAGTTCATCCAAGAGTTGGGTGTCATTCCTGATGCTAGTGATCCAGTACCGTTGTACTGTGATAACACCGGAGCCGTGGCACAAGCTAAGGAGCCACGATCTCATCAGAAGTCGAAGCATATTCTGAGGAAGTATCACGTGATCCGAGAGATCATTGATAGAGGTGAAGTTAAGGTAGAACGAGTCACCTCGGAAGAGAACGTTGCAGACCCCTTCACGAAGCCTTTACCAAGATCGGTCCATGAGAAACATCGAGAGTCGATGGGATTGCGGTTTATGGGTAGTTGGCTTTAGGCCAAGTGGGAGATTGTTAGAGTAGGTGACCAACAAGCCAACCTGTGGCTGTGGTCTTTCGTATTTATTATTGTAATAAACGAACCTTTATTCGTATTAATGATAAAACACATTGGCATTCTATATCTTTGTCCCTTTGTCACAAGCATAGATGTAGTCCTTACAGTTATTACAAGTACTAGTAATTGATCGTTAGGATCATGAGATATTTACTGAAGTATTATAACTGTTAAACGTGTTCCTAGTCGAAGGGTTACGCCACTAATGAGGATATCGGCCTTTCCCATTAAGACTAGCACTTAGTGTATGTGTACTGCATCTCATCAGTAAACGGTATTGTGATATCGGCATGCATAAGTGGGTGCTCGTAAGTTGACGAGTTCACTGAACTCCCTCACCCTAGAAATCTCTAAGTGGTTCCCAATAATCGAGTAGAGATATCTATGGTATAGTTGTACACCATTAGTCCTTATGACCTAGACATCACCGTGACTTCACTAGAGGACCAGCTGTATCGTGACGTGTCCCTGAGTTCCACCGAGGACCATCCCAAGGGCCAGTGTTCGTGCAGTCCGAAATCTAGTGGGAGGTCTGTGCATTGTAGTCGGGGATTCGATCGCTAGAATAGTCTTGGATGTCCTGTGTGTTCTGAAAGTTTGTAATCATTCTAAGTCTCTGGCCAGAGCTGACTAGGTGATGATTAGAGAATTCGATTCTCTAAGTCATGCACGTAAGGATTACAACACTTGGAACGATCGCACCGTCATCGAACATATAAAGAGGTCTCGATGAACCAATGCCTCTAGTTCGATCGGGACATATGAATCGAAGGGACCGTACTGTACGTTAACTATATCTGAAGGTTCTTGCAGGCACTTCATTTGTATCTAGGGAATCATGACGCGTAGTTGCTAGACGCCAATCTTGATTCGTTGGGTGATTAAGATGAAACGAGCTTCATCTTAATCGTAACTCTAAGGGACGAGTTTTGACCGCAAAGAGTTGTGGGCCCACGGCTAGCTTACACCTGAACCATCGAGGGTCACACTGCTCGTGCACATGAGATCTTTGAATAAACGGTCAGAGATAAAGTAGTTTATCTTTGCATGATTGGAAGTCAATATGATTGAGTCCAACATTCGTAATTTGGAATTATGAATGAGAATAAGAAAAGGAAAAGAATAGGCGAACGTGTTAGTGAACTTTCTAAATCGGGAAATTTCCAAATTTAGAAAGTGCACTGAACTAGGGTTTCCACTTTTGGAAAGTTGGAAAATGAAAGATGGCACTCGTAATGACGAAGGAATTATAATGATTCCGAAAATGTAATCGTTGCAATTTTTCGGTCATTGAATTAAGAGAGACGAGCAAGAGAAAGTACTAACGGACTTAAGCTGTTGGGCCCGGTCCAACTTAAGCCCGCTAGGGTTTTATGCAAGGGACTATAAATACATGATTTATAGGCCTTGCACACACACACTCAAAACCCTAACCCTAAGCGGCCGTCCCCATCTCTCTCTCTCGGCCTCTCTTTCCGCGGCCACCACCGCGCCACCGCCGTCGCCTCTCCGTCGCCGGAATCGGCCATCTATTGGCCGTTCCCTTCACGGTATTCTTTCCTTCTCTTTTTCTTCTGTTTTTCTAACTATTACGTGTCTAGTGCCACGTGTTTAGTAGATCGAAGTATACGAGGTGAAATCCGAGAGGAGGAAGATCGAAGATCGAGGAATCGAAGAGCAGCGCACGAGCCGAAGCCGCACGCTGCCCCACGCGCCGCCCCGGAAGTCCGCGCGTGAAACTCACGCGCCGCCGTGAGCTGTCTCACCGCCGCTGCTGCTGCACCGTTGCTGCCCCGATTGTACGGATTGGTTTCCGTAGCAATCTCGACGTGCTAAACGATCCTACCTCACGCTTCAAGAGGTAAATACGCGAAACCCTAGTTTCGATTTGAGTTTCGTTTAAACCTATGTATATGTATTCATGTTTGTCTCGTATGATTTTATGTGATTATGTGTAATCGATTTAAATCATTGCGAGCATGTTATTTGGTTTAAACGCGAGCATGTTAATTGGTTTAAATTCGGTTAAATAATTAGCATGTATGTTGTTGTTTAATTTCGCTGGAAGCGCAAAGGTACGCAATTAATTGATTTAATTTGTCGGGCATGTACTTGTGTGTTTTAAAGTCGTTTAAATCACATTAAATTTTTGTTTTCCGCTGCGTATGCGTGCCCGAAACCCAACACTGAGATACCTGCGAACAAAGAACACGTGAACTAGGCCGGGGGTTGATCCGGCGGAAACCCCTCCGACGCTCAAGTCAGACGTGCAGATAGTCGGTAATTTTAGAGAGAATTCGAATAGAAGAATTGATTGGATAATAATAGCGTACGTTAATTAAATGAACTTAAGTTGTATTTATACTTTATTGACTGGGTCGAGATCAATTTATCGGGCTCAACCTTATTTGGATGTGATTGGACTTCCGTAGAAATAGCTATTAAATTGGGCATGTGACCCAGTAAATATGGGTCTATTGGGCTGGGCCAATAGACATATCATATATATATATATATATATATATATATATATATATATATATATATATATATATATATATATATATATATATATATATATATATATATATATATATATATATATATATATATATATATATATATATATATATATATATATATATATATATATATATATATATATATATATATATATTGACTTTATTTTAGTTATAGTTCCAATTTATTTGTGAAATGTCAATTGTAACGTTAGTACTTCATAGTTTTACGGATAGTGAATAACTAACTATCAGGCAATACTTTTTTTCAATGTTGTTAGAACCGGACCGAACCGGCCGGTTGGACCGGTTGGACCGTGACCCGGCCTCGAAGCGGTCCAGTCTGACCACTAAAACCGGGGTCAAATGATACGTCAAATATTGTAAAATATAGATTATACACATGAGAGTTGAAAGCAATTAAGGGAAATGGAATTGGCATAATCCCACCATTTCATTGAGATATTTTATGCGCATAATTACTTACTATTGTGTATTGGTGTGAATTCAATAGTAATCAAAATTAGAACCCTACTATTACTAAATTAAATAATTAATTGGTGTGGGAGTACTATTAACTACTATCTATGTATGTATCTATTTATAGAGATCGAGCATTGAGATGAAGGATAGAGATAGATGCATGAAAAAGTCATGGATCGGAATCAACAACAGATCCCTCAAATATCTACTGAATTCTTTTATATATATGACCCGTTATTCTTGAAAAAACAGAATCTTTGAAAACTTATTACCTACTACCTGTAGTACTGTTTGTCCCTCGTCAATCGTCATCACACACACACACACACACACACACACACACACACATAGAGTGATCGATCGATCATGGAAATAGATTCAGAAAGAGGGAATGGTTTAGATCCAGCTGAAGAGGTGTCCCCTATAGAACAAGTACGGCTGACCGTTCCTAATGGAGACGACCCGACCCTACCCGTTTGGACATTCCGGATGTGGTTTCTTGGTCTATTGTCTTGCATTCTTCTCTCATTCCTCAACACTTTCTTCAGTTACAGAACCGAGCCCCTCACCGTAACAATGATATCCGTCCAAGTGGCGACCCTACCCATCGGCCGTTTCATGGCCAATGTTTTGCCCACCACCAAGTTTACGGTTCCCGGGTTCGGATCCAGCAGGCTGTTTTCTCTCAACCCGGGTCCATTTAACATGAAGGAGCACGTACTCATCTCCATTTTCGCTAATGCCGGTTCCGCTTTTGGTGGTGGCTCTGCTTATGCTGTTGAGATTGTTGATATTATTAAGGCTATTTACAAGAGGAATATCTCCTTCACCGCTAGCTTGCTTCTTGTCCTCACCACTCAGGTTTTTTTCTTTTTTTTTCTTTTCTGCTACTACGTACATTATATTGTATTATTAATTGATTAATCATATCACTGTGTTATAATTAATCATGTAATTAATTAATTAATTAATTGTGGATGGTATTGCATGCATTATTGCAGGTATTGGGATATGGATGGGCTGGGATTCTGAGGAAGTATGTAATAGAGCCTGCCGAAATGTGGTGGCCAAGCAGTCTTGTTCAAGTTTCTCTCTTTAGGTAATTAATTATTACATATATCTGCAACCCTTCAATTTAATTAATGATAAGGAAAAATACTTATTGACATTATATTTGCTGAAAATATACCTTAGCTTCTTGTTAATGACCTCGCTTTGCACCAATTGATATGGGAACTCATTTTTCTATTGAATTCCAAGTTACTGCTGGTGTTGTTGTTTCTAAATTTGTGCTTTTGCTACAACTTATTTCGTATAAGGTCCCTCGTCAACGTTTTTATTTTTTTGGCCAAAAGATTTTTATTACAGTAGAAAAAGGCGTAGTACAACGTTGTCTTAATTCGTATCAAATATAAATATGATCAGAATGAGGCCGTTTAGTATCGAAATAATAACAAGAGATCATACTAAACGAGTCTGTTTTGAATGCCATGCATTGATCGTTTCTCGACTTACGCATCTTTAAGACACTTTGATCGAGCATGACATTTAATGTAATCTTTTCTGCTGCATGCATTAAATGAATTTGAATGATAAATATGACATTACGTTTGTTATACAATTTCAGTGACAATTACTAAAATTTGTTCCTCACCGACCAGTTGAAAATAGATAAATAAAACGCTAACGATGTCGATCGAAACAAAATCGCCAACATCTCGTAGTTGCATGTGTGTCAATATAAATAACCAAATCAATTCTTTAGTTATGTTATTATTAATATAATAATTTGCGCAGGGCTCTTCATGAAAAGGAAAGCAGTAAAAACTCGAGAGCGAGATTCTTTCTGATAGCAATGGGTTGTAGTTTCTGTTGGTACATATTCCCAGGGTATCTATTCCCCACATTATCAAACATATCTCTTCTATGTTTGGCATATCCAAATTCAGTGACAGCTCAGCAAATAGGGTCCGGTATGCGCGGACTTGGAATTGCTTCTTTCACATTTGATTGGTCGGTCGTGGCATCTTTTCTCGGAAGCCCTCTCGTCACTCCATTCTTCGCAATCCTTAATGTGTTTTTAGGATATTTTGTTACTCTGTATATTATGATTCCTATTTGCTATTGGGGTTTGAACTTGTACGCTGCCAAAACTTTTCCGATATTTTCGTCCCATATGTTCGATCATAAAGGGCAGGTATATAATGTGTCGGCTATTGTGAATGACAAGTTTGAGATCGACTTGCCTACGTATGATAAGCTTGGGCGCATCAACTTGAGTATGTTCTTTGCTGTCACTTACGGCCTTAATTTCGCTGCAATTGTCGCTACTCTTACTCATGTCGCTTTCTTCAACGGCAAGTAAGTACGTATTATAATGTACTACAATTATATTCTATTATTATTCTTTAAATTTTATATAAAAAATACGGTACGGCCGGAATGAATGAATGAATGAATGAATTGACAGTGAGATATATGAACGGTTTAAAGATTCGCACAAAGGGAAGCAGGATATACACACAAGGCTGATGAGAAAGTACGAAGACATACCGAATTGGTGGTTTTACGGAATATTGGTTATAACTTTTGGTGTATCACTTTTACTTTGCACTGTCATGATAGATCAAGTGCAGCTTCCATGGTGGGGTCTCATACTTTCAGCTGCTCTTGCTTTGATGTTTACCCTCCCCATTAGCATTATTACAGCTACTACCAATCAGGTCTGTACATCTCTATTATATATATACATATATCTTCTCGATCGATCGATCAGTTATTAACATCTAACTATATATATGCATGCATGCAGACACCCGGGCTTAATATAATAACGGAGTACATAATCGGGTATATATATCCGGGGAGACCTATTGCCAACGTGTGCTTCAAAACCTACGGCTATATAAGCATGCACCAAGCCATTTCGTTTCTCAACGATTTCAAGCTAGGCCATTACATGAAAGTTCCACCACGATCAATGTTCATAGTTCAGGTACGTACTTGCTATAAATTTAGACCGGTTTCAAATAAATGATTATATCTTTTTGGAAAAAAAATGAAAAATTTCTCTTTCCTACAAACATGATCATCAGATCATAATATAATTTGATTAATTATTTATTAATTAATTAATAATATTATGATCAGTTGGTTGGGACGCTGATAGCTGGATTAGTGAACATAGCGGTGGCATGGTATCTGCTAACGAATATAGAAAACATATGCCAAGATGAGTTACTCCCACCAAACAGTCAATGGACATGCCCAAACGACCGTGTATTCTACGATGCATCTGTTATATGGGGACTAGTGGGGCCCAAGAGATTCTTCGGAACACTGGGTAACTACAACGCACTCAACTGGTTCTTCTTGGGTGGCGCTGTGGGCCCCTTTTTTGTGTGGATTCTTCACAAGGCTCTTCCGAGTCAGAAATGGATAAAGTCGGTTAACCTTCCGATTCTACTTGGAGCAACCGCTGCTATGCCACCTGCAACTACGTTAAACTTTAACAGCTGGATGTTGGTCGGGACTATTTTCAACTTATTTGTTTTTAGGTACCGAAAGGCGTGGTGGCAGAGGTACAATTACGTACTCTCGGCGGCATTGGATGCTGGATTGGCTTTTATGGGGGTGGCCTTGTATTTCACCCTTGGTATTGAGGAGGTGACACTTACGTGGTGGGGTTCTAAGGGAGAGCATTGCGATTTGGCCACGTGTCCCACTGCCAGAGGAGTTATCGTTGATGGTTGTCCTGTACACTGACTCGTCATCATCACTTGGGTTTTCTTTCCTTCTTGTATATCTTTATTTTTTGGGGTCATTCCTCCATCAAATACTTGTTAGGTAAAGGGATAGGGGCTCATGGGGTGAGGAATTTCGCCTTTTTTGGTACAAGAAATGGTGATATATCCATCCCTTAAATCTTTCTTTGTGATAATTCCCTAGAAATTTTATTCCCAATTCTGCCCTTATGTCAATTAGCATAATTTCTCCCAATTATTCTTTTTTTTTTCTCTCTTTCCATAACAATAATTTAAATACTAAAAATCTGCTTCCAAATTCTTAAAAATTTGCTACCAAATCAAAAAAACAAAATAATTTTTTTTTTTATTATTTTCGGACATTATTTAACCCTTTTTTTTTAATTTTTTGATAAAAATATATTCTTTTAATTTTTTTAAACAAAAAAATGATTTTTTTTTCTTGACAGGTTACAACGCCGAATATGGCTATACATAACTATATCGGCTGTAGTCATATTCTTTCTTTATATTGTAGTCTTTTACATTTTCAACTTAAAAATTCCGATTATATATATAGTGTGGTACAGTCATGTTTACCAAATTATATAAAACAACGAAGATTTCCTATTAAATTCGAAAACAATCCAATCAAAATCCACACAAAAAATCACAATTTGAATCTTGTTATTACAAGTCAACTTGAAACGAGAAGATATAGCATATTCGAATATGCCTACAATCATATTCAACAATGGTCATATTCGAATATGACTACAGTCATATTCGAACATAAATATGACTATAGTCATATTCGAATATGACTGTAGTCATGTTACTGGTGCTATTCAGATCTGAAACTGTGTTTTTAGATTTGGAGAAAAAAAAAGAGAAATCGAAAAATACATAAATAAAGATAGAAATTAACGAAAGAGAGGGAGGGGGGAGTCAACGCCAACAGCGGTGGTGAACAAAAGTGAGAGTGGGAGATGGGGCGACGGTGGTGGTGGTGGACAGATCTGGAAAAAAAACAATAGAGAAAGATAACGAAAAAGGGAGAAAGAGCCTGACGTGGAAACGAAGGAGGCGGCGGCGGCTACGAGCGGCGACGGTTGCATTGGGGTACAAATCTATGTGGAGACGATGGTGGTGTAAAGAGAGAGAAACCGAGAGAGACAACAAACACGAGAGAAATAGGTTATTTATATAGAGATAAAGGAGGAAACGACGGCAACGAGCGGCAGTGACGGTGGAGGAAGCTTGAAATTTTCGGAGATAGTTGAAGGATTTAGGTGGAAAGGTGGAGAAGATAGAAGATGAAAGTGATAGAGGTGGGCAAATAATTAGAGTTATAGTAGTTGATGGTATTTTTGTCTTCTCACACTAGTGAAGGGGGTCTCACTAATAATGTGGTGTTTGCGAAAGCTTTTAAAAATAGATTATGATTTTTTCCCCCCACATAATATGTTTTTAGGTGTTTGCAAAATAAATTTTTGCTTTTGCTTCTTTTAAAATAAGCTGTTTTAAGCTATAATTTTAAAAACACCCATGTACCTGTTTTTTCTATTTAAATTGATTTTCTAGATTTTTTGCAGACACCCCCAACTTTTAGAATTAAACATTTTATATCAACTAAACTCACAATCACTAACTTATGATTTTAAATAAAATTTTGCAAACACCATCTAAAAATAAAATTTGGGTGTAAGCAAAAAACTTTAAAAGTCAATTGAGTTTAGTTCAAAATATTTCGCCTTTGAGGGGGTATTGCATATTTTCCCTTATTTTTAACTAGTGATTGTTTAGTTTTCATCAATCCTGATTTACCTTTGTACACTATGTTTTCAGGTTTTGCTATATTTCATATTATTTTTCTTGGTTAGTTTTATTACGTTCCATTTTCTATGTTGTTCCTGTAATTAATTCATCATCTAATTTATCTGCCCATAAATCACAAGCACAACTTAGTAGCTGATTTTTGGTAGGCATAGATACCTGAAGATCTTTAACAATTAATATCCATACATGCTTTCCAATAAATTTTTAAAAATAAAGTGCCGTTGTATGTTTTCAAATACCAAGTATATTTTATATTTTACTTAGTCATACATTTAAAGATTTTCACATGCTATATTGTTATATTACCTAATTAAAACCTAGTTTGTTATGTAGTTGTTGATCAATGACAATAAAAGAAGATTGTGTGCATATTTGTACTCTGTAGCATTATTCTTAAATATATTCTCTCCATTAATTTTACATGTCGTTTAGTATAGGCAAAAAAATTGAGAAACTCATTAAATTAGCTAATTTTTTTTTTAAAATTTAGACATGAAAACTCCAAATTAATTATCCTTTGTACAATATAATCTCAATAGTAGTATTTCTCTCTTTCATGTCAACCGTAGCCCATTCTTCTCCCTTCATAATTACTGATATAATGGGGGTAAAAGTGTTAATATTTTGGTATGTAGATACATTTTTTTTCTTCAAAATAAGATACAACATGGCGCATGGTAAATTATTTATTATGATATATTCTATTTTCTTGTTAGAAAAATAAAACATAGACTATCATAACTATCGTAATAAAATATTTATGACTCATGAATTCATGTAGCCACGCCAAAAGTTCAAAATGGAACATTAAATAAATGATATAAAGAGACAATAGCTAAAAATAATTAACTTATGAGAAAAGCACATCAAAAACTTGATAATATAATTTATTTTTCAGTTAAAAATAATCTTAAAGAAATGAAGAAATATTCATCTTCTAAGACGAAGGGAGGTGCAAACAAGAAAACAAGTACGTCATTTTGGGGACGTTTAACATTGTTGTTTTTATGGAAAAGAGGTCAAAAAGGGCTTAGAAGACTCGGAGATAATAATAAAAAATCGACCAGTTCTTATAAATACAGTCCAAAGAGTTATTCACAAAACTTCGATGGAGATCACCAATTCGAAAAATGACAATCAATGTGATCAGGTACATTCAGTTATATATATATATATATATATATATATATATATATATATATATGTATATATATATATATAT
>NW_012194896.1:219981-273392 GCF_000504015.1 Erythranthe guttata | reverse complement strand
AAGGGGCCGGTGGGTTTAGACGGCAGTGCAGCCCAGTGTAGAACGGTCACAATCCCCAGCGTTAACCACCCAGAAGTGGTTTGCAAATGACTGATCCTCCTTATCCGACAGACGAATCACCAAGGCCAGCTGTACAACCGACCCCGGTCGAGCCGGAAATCACCATTTCAGGAAGTAGTACAAAAGAGGCTAGTAAGCCCAATAACATTTCTTTTCCTGATAATCCCCCTCTTATGGTAACTCCTATTCCTTTTCCAGAAAGACAGAAGAAGAAGAAGTTCAAGGATCAATTGAAGAAGTTCATTGAAAAGATCAAGCAGATTCGAATCAACATCCCTTTTGCAGAAGCCTTGGAGGTAATGCCAAACTACACCAAGTTCATGAAGGAAGTCCTATCCAAGAAAATTCGGATCGAAGAAGACATACCAGTGACACTCACGGCAACTTGCAGTGCCATTCTTCAGTCGAATCTACCACCGAAAATGAAAGATCCAGGGAGTTACACTATTCCTTGTATTATTGGCAATTCTACTTTCGATAAAGCTTTATGTGATTTGGGGGCAAGTATTAATTTGATGCCTATGTCTGTGTTTCTAAAACTGGGCTTAGGAAATTTGAACCGCACTCGCATGACTTTACAGCTAGCTGATCGTTCATTGAAATATCCCGATGGGATTGTAGAAGATGTGCTAGTTAAAGTAGATAAATTCATTTTGCCTGTTGATTTTGTGGTACTTGAAATGCCTGAAGATGATGAAGCACCAATCATTTTAGGTCGTCCATTCTTAGCCACTGGTAAGGCGATGATTGATATGGAATTAGGATCTTTAATGCTTAGGGTAAATGGGGAAGAAGTTGTTTTTAATTTGACAGATGCATTTAAACACTCTGAGCATGTTGAGCATTGCAGTAGAATAGACGTGATCGAGGACTGTGTCTCCTCCTTTTTTGATTTGTACGAATTATGTGATTCTGTTGAGCACTGCATTGTTAACTCTATTGATTTGCATTCTGCCTCCCCTGAAACCCCTATTGAAAATGATGTGCTTGATTGTGTGTTGTTTCTTGAGTGTGCCGAGATTTTAGGCTTAGACGAGGTAGGGATCGTCCCCGAGATACCAGTTAGTGTGAAAACGGCCCCCGTACTGGAATTGAAGCAATTACCGGATTATCTTTGTTATGCTTTTCTTGGAGCAGACAAGACCTATCCGGTGATTATTTCTTCTAGTTTGAGCGAGGCCGAAACAAACACACTGCTGGAAGTCCTTAGAGAATATAGGTCAGCTATAGGTTGGTCTATTGAGGATATTAAGGGAATTAGCCCATCAATTGTTCAACACAAAATTCTAATGGAAGACATCTATAAACCGAGAGTCCAACCTCAGAGGCGGTTAAACCCGTCAATGAAAGAGGTAGTAAAAAAAGAAGTCTTGAAATTGTTAGGCGCTGGTATGATTTATGCAATTTCTGACAGTCCGTGGGTCAGTCCGGTGCAGGTTGTGCCAAAAAGGGGTGGGATGACGGTTATTGTGAATGACAAAAATGAACTTATTCCGTCTAGAACAGTCACTGGGTGGCGTGTGTGTTTCGATTACAGATTATTGAATGCAGCCACTAGAAAAGACCATTTCCCCCTTCCCTTTATCGATCAAATGCTAGACAGGCTAGGAGGTTTCGAGTATTACTGTTTTCTTGATGGTTATTCGGGGTACAATCAAATTTCAATCGCCCCGGAAGACCAAGAGAAAACTACTTTTACTTGCCCCTACGGTACTTTTGCATTTCGTAGGATGCCTTTCGGTTTGTGTAATGCGCCTGCTACCTTTCAACGTTGTATGATGTCTATATTTCACGATATGGTAGAAGAGTTTCTTGAGGTGTTTATGGATGATTTTTCTGTGTTTGGATCGTCTTTCGATCATTGTGTGCACAATCTAGAACTTGTTTTGAAAAGATGTACAGAAACGAACCTTGTTTTAAATTGGGAAAAATGTCATTTTATGGTTCGTGAAGGTATTGTTCTAGGTCACAAGGTATCGAAAAAGGGTCTTGAGGTGGATAGGGCAAAAATCGAAACGATTGAAAAATTGCCTCCACCGAAGGATGTCAAGGGGGTTAGAAGTTTTTTAGGGCATGCTGGGTTTTACCGTAGATTCATTAAAGATTTTTCGAAAATAGTAAAACCCTTGTGTCATTTGCTTGAGAAGGAAGCCGTCTTTGATTTTGATTCCGCTTGTTTGCAGGCTTTCACGTTTCTCAAGGAGAAGCTAACCCAATCACCGATTATGATTACTCCCAATTGGGAGGAACCATTCGAGATCATGTGCGATGCGAGCGACTATGCTGTAGGTGCAGTATTGGGACAAAGGAGGGATAAAATCTTCAAAGCCATCTACTATTCGAGTCGTACACTTGACCAGGCACAGAAGAACTATTCAACGACCGAAAAGGAAATGCTTGTTGTCGTTTATGCTGTTGACAAGTTCAGACCGTATATTTTGGGGTCTCAGGTGATCATTTACACCGACCACGCAGCTATTCGATACTTGTTCGCAAAGAAGGACGCCAAGCCCAGACTCATCAGATGGGTGCTCCTACTCCAGGAGTTCGACTTGGAAATCAGAGACAAAAAGGGGAGCGAGAATGTGGTAGCAGATCATCTTTCCAGACTCATACTAGAAGAAGTTCCAGCCGAAGGAAATATTCAGGAGTCCTTCCCAGACGAGCAACTGCTCGCCATTAGTACTCACACTCCGTGGTATGCTGATGTGGCCAACTTCTTGGCCAGTGGAATCATTCCCGACGATCTTTCTTATCATCAAAAGAAAAAATTCCTTCACGACAGCCGTTTCTATCTTTGGGACGAGCCATTGCTTTTTAGAACCGGCCCCGATCGTGTCATCCGAAGATGTGTTCCGGAAACTGAAGTACGTGAGATTCTCACACATTGCCACTCTTCACCTTGTGGCGGGCATCATGGGGAATCTCGCACAGCCGCCAAGGTTCTGCAGTCAGGCTTCTTTTGGCCAACCCTATTCAGAGATAGTTACGAGTTCGTGAAACGGTGTGATCGATGCCAACGAACAGGGAACCTTTCCAACAAAAGCCAAATGCCTTTGAACAACATGCAAGAGGTGGAGCTTTTCGATGTTTGGGGCATAGACTTCATGGGACCATTCCCATCTTCGAACGGGAAGTTATACATTTTGCTTGCCGTGGACTACGTGTCCAAATGGGTCGAAGCGATTGCCACCACTACCAACGATGCTCGTACGGTCCTCAAATTCTTCCACAAGAACATCTTCTCAAGGTTTGGGACACCCAGGGCAATCATTAGCGATGAAGGATCTCACTTCTGCAACAAACTGCTCACTAATCTCACGAACAAGTTGGGGATCCGACACAAAATTGCGCTAGCCTATCATCCACAAACAAATGGCCTTGCTGAGTTGTCAAACCGAGAAATCAAACAGATTCTGGAGAAAACCGTGAGCACGAACCGAAAAGATTGGGCATTGAAGCTCGATGATGCACTTTGGGCCTATCGAACCGCATTCAAGACACCGATTGGGATGTCTCCGTACAAACTCGTGTATGGGAAAGCGTGCCACCTGCCAGTGGAATTGGAGCACCGAGCTTATTGGGCAGTCAAAAAGCTCAATTTCGATCAAACAGCTACCGGCGATCGTCGATTGCTTCAACTCAACGAAATGGAGGAGTTCAGAAATGATGCTTACGAAAATGCCAAGATTTACAAAGAAAAGACGAAAAAGTGGCATGACAAAAGAATTACAAAGCGAGAGTTCCGGGCAGGTGACCAAGTCCTGCTATTCAATTCTCGGCTACGACTATTTCCGGGCAAGCTCAAGTCCCGTTGGTCAGGACCATTCGTAGTCCTGAGCGCAACCCCACAAGGAGTAATCGAAATACGAGGACGAGACGGTCCATCGTTCAAAGTGAATGGGCAACGAGTTAAGTATTACTACCCGAATGGTGCTCCCGAGGAAGTGGAGCGTGTCGCACTAATTTTCTCCCAATAAATCCAAAAGAAGTCAAGCCGTCGACTGTAAAACAGGCGCTAAATGGGAGGCACCCCATTGTTGCTCATTATCTGTCATTTTCCCTTTTGATCTTGTTTTCGTTTTTATTTTTTTTTTATTTTTTTTTTTTTTCATTTTCGTGCATTTTTATAATTTAGGGTTCAACATCTCTATCTTACCCATTTAAAATTTTCGTTTTGGCAGGTTTTAGGTGTCCCAAATCGCGATCCAGGTAAGCCGGATCGCGATCTGGGGTGTTTTTCCAGTAGCAGCCAATTTCGGGCCCGGATCGCGATCCAGGTATGTCGGATCGCGATCTGGGGTGTTTTTCCAGTAGCCAACAATTTAAGGCCAGATCGCGATCCGGGTATTGTGGATCGCGATCTGGGGCCTTTTTCCAGAAGCTGCAAGGTGAGCCTCCAGATCGCGATCCGGGTATTGTGGATCGCGATCTGGGGCCGAAAAACAGTTCAAAAGGCTGACCCCCCCCCCCCCCCCCCCTCATTTTTTTATTTCCCCTTTTTCTAATTCCAAACCCTAACCCCTCCCCAATTTCAAAATCTTCAAATTTCTATCATAAAAGCACATCAATCACACACTTGAACATCACAAATTCACGATTTGCACATTTACTCCAAGAATTTGTGGGTGGATCTTCAAGAAAAGGTAAATTTTCAATCTAATCTTCATTTCTTTCATTTTCTTCAATTCTTTCGAATTTCCCCAAAATTTCATGTTTTTTTCCCCTTGTTTGTTAATTGTGTATGCTAGTACGTGATTTTGTACTTGGTGTTGGGATTCAAAACATGAATTTGCGGGTGAACCAATGTTTAGATATAGGAATAGCCCTATTGTTCTTAATTTCGAACTAAAGGATAAAATAAAGATTTGAATGACTTGGGTTGATTGTTTAGCTACCTATTGTTAATTGTGGTGGTGGATTCTCACTTGGGTGTTGTGATTGATGTAGGAGGGATAGGTACCGAACAACCGGTGGAAATCAAAAGGCTTACCAAGTTGGGCACGCCAAGTGTTCGACAAAATTCCCGAACCAACTTCCAAAGGCTTTCGACCCTCCATCTCGCACAAATTCGATCGAAATGACGTCGCCGGCCAAGAAACTCTTAAAGACGGGCGAAACCACCAAAAAAGCCCAACCCAAGGAGAAGGCTCCGGCAAAAGGAAAAGCCGCACCGAAGAAAAAGGCAGCCTCTCGAGGCACGGGAAGCCAAGAAGGCACTTCGAGCGCACCTCCACCATCTCAGGTGCCAGAAGAGCAACAAACCCCACGCACGGGAAACGTGCAACTTGAGATGGGATCCCGTGCTAATCAACACACCATCCTTGACCGCGTAGTCCTCGAACCGGGAGATGAGTTTTTGTACGTGAACGTCGAGGCCAAAAGGGAATTCATACGTCGCCATAGCCGACCGTTTGTTCCAGAAAGGGAATTAGATATCGATGGCATGGAAAAAGAATCGATCATAGAAAACTTTGATCGTCGACAATGGAAGTACTTGGCCAAACGACCGGAGGACTACAACGAGAATCTAGTGAGGCTCTTCTATGCCAATGCCGGTTTTCACCCGGGGTCGGTGGTCGTTCTTCGAGACAAAGAGGTGCGCTATGACGCTGCTACAATCAACAAGTTTTTTCACCTACCCGAAGTCTCGACCGAGCCGTTTCAACAACTGAAGATGGCAACGACCTATGAGGAGCTGATTCAGACTCTTTGCCCTAGGGGTTCGAAGTGGCAAAAAGGAGAGCACTGGTTCCGTCGGGGGGAACTTTCAAGGGAAGCGAAGGTGTGGATGTACTTCGTCAGTAGCAGGCTCATGCCCACAAAGTCGACGGCCAAGACCTATGCCCCACGTCTTACACTGATGTACGCCATTATGAAGAGGACACCTGTGAATGTGGGCGCGATCATACACGCTGAGATCCGACGATGCTTAGGTGATACCTCTCTAGGTCTGATGTTCCCTTCCCTCATCACTACACTGTGTGATCGTGCAGGGGTCCCCACATACGCGGATGACCGGCTCACCAGGTCACCACAGCCTATCTTCCCTTACCACAAGCTCCAGCCAGCGAGTGGACCCCTAGGCGAGGGCGACTCAGACTTACCAGATGCGGGTCCCTCAGGTGTTCATGCGGCTCGACCAGAACAAAGGGCCAGAAGAGGCAGACAAGAAGCAGAACCACAGCTCCCGGAGTATGTCGGCCAATGGATGGATGTTATGGAGGAAAATGTGGGATGGTTCAAGAAAATGATGAAGGCCATGGCTGCAGCGCTTCAGTGCAGGACCGATGACATTGTCGAGCCACGGCCGTTCCCACCACGGCCTCGATATGATGGAGCATCAACCTCCGCCGCCGACGAGCAAGCACAAGCGGCAGCCACTACACTGGTGGCACAGGCCTGGGAGGAGTACGAGCGGGGACGACCGGAAGAGGAGGGAGGAGCCCACGAGGACGATCACGACAACTAGGGGACGTTTTGTTTTCTATCCCTTTTATTTTTTATTCTGCTTTTGAGCATAGGGACTATGCTAGAATTTAAGTTTGAGGGTGGTGTGTGTTGAACCTGTTTGTTTTTAGTTCGTTTGTTTTGGGATGAGTCGTTGGATTGATATTTCGTTTACGATGTATCTTTGCTAGACTTTGTTTTTATTTTTATTTTATTTATCTTATTTTGATTTGGTCTTTTGCATGCATATCATATAATTTAGTTTCGTTTATGTATTTTGATTTCTGTTATTGTGTTATGTTTGTCACATGCATTTCATTTAGGATCGAGTGTAATTTGCATTTCCGGGTTCGTTTGAAGCAAAGCAATTAATGAATTAGTAGATGGGCTAGTTGATTTTAAAATTGAAATTGTGGATCACCGGCTAATTATAGATGAACCTTCCGACTGCGTTTTTGCAACTTGTGTGGATAGCCTTTCGAATCCTTTCCGATTAAGCTTGAGCGCATTTTTCTGAGGGGTATAATAGCCTGAGGTTTGGGGGGCAGGTTAGAATTGAATTATGTGTTCACGATTTCGAGTTGTTGGCTAGAAGTTCTATCAATGGTCTTTACGTTTTTATTCGATATGTAAAAAGAAAAAAAAAAAAAAAAAAAAAAGAAAAAAAAAAAAAAGAGAAGAAAGTTGTGAGAAAAATCACAATATATTGTTGTTGTCGTATCTTATTGAATAAAAAGACCTACTTATGCCCAACTCGAGTTTTTGAATTTCAGAATCAAAACTTACTTTTCACCCACATTTCTACTCAAAACCCTCGATGATTGTGTTTATTGTTTAATTACGGATTCTTGAGTCTATCTTTCATTTTGGTGTAGAAACAACTAATTGCGTCGGTAGGAAAGTCGAATACCTTAAAGCCGTGGGCCATTTTGAGATTTTAGGTTTTCAAGCTCGTTTTATCTTTCGAATTAATTGCAATGCTTTGACCAATCTGGCAACTTTGTGGGTGTGTTGTCTGAAAACCCTCACGAGACACAACTCGTCCTTTGGGGGTACCCAGGGGTTCAAAGGCTTGTTGCATACGCTAAATGCAATCGTGGTTCCCTACGTTAGTGGCCTAGTTTAGTTTGGTGTTTTTATTTTCATTTTTGTTGTAGTTTCGTCTTGATTTACTCGGGACGAGTAAAGATCTAAGTTTGAGGGTGTGATAAGTGTTCGTTTTGCACGATTTTTGCTTATCAAATCTTCGAGTTTTGGTCTTCGTTCGTCCGAGTTTCGGCTTTATTTGTATATATTATTGCGTTTCTTGTTTTATTTCCTATTTTTAGGTTTTGTTAGCTTTTGTTGCCAAGTCGAAGCCATTTGGAAGCGAAACCGATTTTTGAAGCCGAGAAAGTGGTCATTAAGACCCAGATCGCGATCCAGGAAAGCCGGATCGCGATCTGGATGCAAATTCCAGAAGCAAACAATATTCAGACCTAGATCGCGATCCGCACTTCCTGGATCGCGATCTGGGAGGCGGTTCACGTTTTTTTTTGAGAAGCCAGATCGCGATCTGACTTTATTGGATCGCGATCTGGCACGATTTTCAAGGGCAGATATTTTAAAAAGCAAAGCTTCTTGAGGAAGCTTTGCAATTTACTATAAATAGAAGCAAGCCCTCACTCTTCGTCCTGCTTCGACTTTTTACGGTTTTCGACGGTTCTTCGCGGGAATCATCAACGGGGGTTCCGACTTGGGTTTTTCTTACGCAATTTCTTTACGTTTTGTTCTTCATTTCCTTTGTACATTCTTTTGATACTATGTTTGTTATGAACTAAGAACATTTTCTTCTAGGGCAATGAAGCCTTGTATATATTGATTTCGATCGTCATTTCTGTTATCTATTTGTCGTGTTTTGATTTCGTTTATGTTTTCCTGTATTAAATGCTTCTGATTGTGTTGATCAGCTCTCAGATTGATATTAAATAGGAATGAACTCGAGAGAGGATTTCTTGTTTGAAGTTAGGAAAATATAGCTCGGGGTGTGGAAACGGAGACGTGATGCACTTCGGGTAGCCCTTAAGGACTTGGCCTAAATGCTCTCTTAATAGCAGGTTCTGAACGGAGACGTCGGACCTGTGGGTAGACTCTAACTACACTGGAGACGGGGGTTAGAGTACATTAGCGTCTGGGTTAACGAATAGGAGCGTGAATTTAGATAGCGGATTTGTCGATCGTTGTTGATTATACCTAGGTGGATTTGGCCCTAGAAGTCCCCTTTAAATCGAAGTCCCCCGCGTTGAGTTGTCGTTACTTTATTTACGTACATTCTATATTTGCATGTTTACGATCTTGCATGCTTTTAAATTAGGGTTTCTCACCAATCCACTTATTTACGATCGGCTAGATAATATAACGATAATATAATTACACTACTCAGTATTTGAATCTACAAGGTCCCTGTGGATCGATATCCGGAACCACTGTTCTGCAAAATGCGATACCGTATACTTGCGGTAATTTATACGTGAGGAAAACGCGTATCACCAACCATCTTTATTATTATAGGTTCATGGTTTATATCCTTTTCGCCAATAAGTCCATCCCTTTAATATGTATTACAAATAAAGGAAAAATTAATGTACATGACAAAATTACCCCCAACCCTTTAAACTCAAAATTCAATCTAATCAATTTTGACCACAAAAATATAATTTTTATTTTTTTTAAAAACCTTTTTTTTACAAAATTACCCCTTACCTTTTTTTTTTGCTTTTTCCGCCGCCGGTTTCTGGTGTTGACTTTTTAATTTTTTTTTGGTCTTTTTTTCCATAAACATTTTATCCTTTTTTACGTCCGTCATTAAAAATTGACCGTAATTGTACTGTCACTAACTGTAATTATACAGTCGCAGACAGTAGTTATACTATTGCTGACAGTAAATTTATGTAATTATACTGTCGTTGCCCGTACAACTACTGTCAACCAAAACAATATTATTATTTTGGGTAAATTACACCCACACCCCTGAGGTATGCTTAAATAACTTTAAGGTCCCTGTGGTATTGATAATTACACTCACCCCTTGAAACGTAGTTATAAACTCTAATGGAATAATGCATTGGATACGTTATTACGATAGAGTTCTAACGCTCTATTAGTTTTAGGAAGTGGTGGAGACAACAAAGAGTTATGGGTGATTCAAGGCATATTTAGGGAGCAATGTCACCAAATAACTCCCCATAACTCTATGTTATCTCCACCATTAGCTAAAAGTAATAGTGCATTAGAACCCTATCGATATAATGTATCCGATGCATTATCCCGTTAGAGTTTATAACTACGTTTCGGGGGGGGGGGGGGGGGGGGTGAGTGTAATTATCAATATCATAGGGACCTTAAAATTATTTAAGTATACCTCAGGGGTGTGGGTGTAATTTACCCTATTATTTTCTTGGACTTTTTTGATTTTTTTTAACAAGCCCAAAAAACAAAAGAAATATCCATATTAAGTTGAGAAAGAACCTAATCAGCCTAGGTCTGGCGCGCCATTGATCTCTCTATAACAAAAGGTGGCGACAATTTTATCAAAATCAATCATTATTTATAAATCACAAAGAGGAGTGTTAGAGTAGGAGACCTCACGACTAAGTGCTATATGTTAACAGTTATGTTGCAAGAGCTAGCGTGAAAGTTTGAGGCTTTCGACAATGTTGCGGGACTAAAGGCCCACCTTAATACAACTCGGTGAAAATGTTAGGATTGTGAGATTCTCGGCTACCAAACAGTTGATGTCTCTTAAGATTAGCAAAGGAACCCCGGTCCAAGAGAATGTTCTTATGATGATATCACTCATTGAGAATCTAGTGAATCTCAAAGTCGAACTTCGCGTTGAGCTATCGACGGATATTTTACTCCTCTCCCTACCTAGCTCCAATGAAGCATTCATAGTGAACTTTAACATGAACAAACTTGAACCTCCTTTGGAAAAGATGGTTAACACGTTGAAGTCATATGACTCGACTATCAAAAAGAAGAAGCTTGTTATCCTAGTGGCATCCTCTTCTTCGACTATGAATGATTCCAACTTTAAGAAGAGAAAAGAAAACAATTCTTAGCCAAGCAAAAATAAGAGCAATGAAGAATCAAGTGCACCAAGGCAAAGAAGATCAAGCATAAGGTGATGCCTGTTTCCATTGTGGAAAAC
This sequence comes from Erythranthe guttata, assembly GCF_000504015.1. Next base: position 262,693 of record NW_012194896.1, on the reverse strand, counting down.
CGGGCCATTGGCGCTGAAAATTTAATGTGTACCTTGATCAGAGGCGTTCTAATAAAGGTATGTTTTTCAGAGAAGTTAACTTATCCGTTAATTCTACTTCATGTGTATTGGATACCGGTTTTGGCTCACATCTTTGTAATGATATGCAGCTGATAAGTGTTCATTTTGCATGATTTTCACTTATCAATTCTTCAAGTTTTGGTCTTCGTTCGTACGAGTTTTCGGCTTTATTTGTTTATATTATGCGTTTCTTGTTTTATTTATATTTTCAGGTTTTGTTAGCTATTTTTGCCGATTCGAAACGATTTTGAATGCGAAGCCGAGAATCAAGTCAAACAAGAGCAAAAATTGCAATCAAGTGGATGGTGGCAGCGTTCGGTATTTTATGCATAACTTCTTCATACAACCTCCGATTGAGCTGATTCAAATGGATTTAGAAAGCCAACTGCAAGGGCTACAACTTTTGTGAAATGCAAAATTGTCAAATTCATGCTACAAAAGGGTTAAAACAGAGTTTGAAGTTATTGCAGCGACCATATCGCGATATTACCTTCCATATCGCGATATGGGAGAAAACGAAACAGAGAGCTTGCATTTTTGCCATATCGCGCGATATCACCTCCCATATCGCGATATGGCGGAAAACGAAACAGAGAGCTTGTAATTTTACCATATCGCCCGATATTGCCGCTCATATCGCGATATGGGCCTTGGGATGCGTAAAAAATATCTTTAAAGGCAAAGCATACTATAAATAGATCCCTCGTGTCATTTAACAAGGACTTCTTCGAGGACTTCAATCTTCGACTCTCTTCGACTTCTTCTTCGGTTTTCTCTTCGGTTCTCGCCAGTTCTTCGCGGGAAGCTTCGACGAGGGTTTCGACTCGGGTTTTTCATAAGCTTTTTCTTTACGTTTAGTTTATGATTTCTCGTGTTCTTCATTTGGATGCTATGTTTGTAATGAACTAAGCATTTTCTTTTAGGGAAATGAAACCTTGTATATATTGATTTTGATTTCCAGATCTGTGATCTATTTGTCGTTCTTTGATTCTGTTTATGTTTTCTTGTATTAAATGCTTTCGATTGTTTGGCCAACAATTGAATTGATTGTAAATAGGAATGAACTCGAGAGAGGATTTCTCGTTTGAAGTTAGGAAAACATAACTCGGGGTGTGGAAATGGAGACGTGATGCACCTCGGGTAGCCCTTAAGGACTTGACCTAAATGCTCTCTTAATATCAGGTTCTGAACGGAGACGTCGGACCTGTGGGTAGACTCTAACTACACTGGAGACGGGGGTTAGGGTATTTTAGTGTCTGGGTTAGCGAATATAGAATTGACATTAGATTCGGATTTGTAGATCTTTATCGATAGTACATTGGTGGATTTTACCCTAGAAGCCATCACACGTCGGAATTCCTCGCTTTTATTGGCGGACCGTTGCTTTTATTATTGTTTCTTTCTTTTTAGCTTCATCCCCCACCCTTTCGATCGTCTAGATAAAGTTTAGGATAGTATAATTACGGTACTTGGTAAATTTAGGAACTTAATTCCCTGTGGATCGATATCTGGAATTCACTATTCTACAAAACGCGATACTGTACACTTGCGGTTTTTCATACGTAGGTTTTACGCGTATCAAGTTTTTGGCGCCGTTGCCGGGGAATTAGTTAATCTTGAATTTACTAATATCGTTACCAACTATCCTTACTTTACTTTAGACATTTTTTCTTTTTTTCTTTTTCTTTTGATTTTTTTTATTTTTTGTTAGCAGATTTGTATACATTGATGGCCTCGATTTTTGATATCTCTCTTTACGAGATTCAATCCAGAGCAGATTACATTCATCAAGAGTTGGAGGATATTGAAAGACATCGAAGGTTGAACCCAGAAAATGGAATTGCACAGACAAATGAGCACTTGTGCTATTTACAAGACGAACTCCACTTTCTGGCAAATATTTTCCAAAATTTTCAGAGATGTCACATTCACAAACCACATCCGACCATCCTATATGAAAACAACGAGGTATTTACAGATTTTCGTATGAACGATGAGGTTGAGAACCTCGAGGGAATTATTCATCCCAGTTCTGTAGATACTTTTGCGTGTGATGAGAGTGGGATGAAGATGATGGTAGAGGAACATGACGAACAAAATCCTATCCACATTGTAACTCCGGATTTGAGTATCGGCGAGGAGACGAGTATCAAATTTGAGGTAGAGCTTACTCCAAAGCTCGAATATCTTGTATACAAGTTTGAGAGATCGGTAGGCAAGCAACCCATCCTAGTCTCCTACCGACTGATTTCCCAAGCAAACGAAAAGTACCATGGGTTGGGATGGTCATTACAAGATTGCAATCTAGTCCATGATTTGATTGCAAAGTATATATCAAGACTGATGGATGGATGCGCAATCTACAAGGCTTTGGATTGGACATAATCCGTTCAAATTGTGTCGAGCCGTCGACTGTAAAACAGGCGCTGAATGTGAGGCAACCCATTACTTATTTCTCGTCATTTATTTTCTTTGTTCTTATCATTTTTTTTTTGTTATTTTCGGTTTAAATCTAAATTTCACCCATTTTTCTTGATTTTTGCCGATATCTCGTCAAGAAAAGAAGAGTAAGAAGTCGGGAAGTCTAGACAATTCCGGCAATTCGCCCTCGGTGCCAAAATTCACGGCACCCCGTGCAACCAAAGAACACTTTCGCAACCGTAGAACACTGATCAATCTGCGGCACGACTGTGCAGGGCGTATTTCTTTCTCATATCTTTTATTTTTCGCATTGAGGGCAATGCATGATTTAACTTTGGGGGTGACTTTAGCTTATTTTGATTTGGTCTTTTGCATGCATATCATATAATTTAGTTTGGTTTATGTATTTCGATTTCCGTAATTGTGTTATGTTTGTCACATGCATTTCATTTAGGATCGACTGTAAGTTGCATTTCCGGATTCTATTGAAGCAAACCAATTAATGAATTAGTAGACTAGCTAGTTGATTTTAAAATTGAAATTGTGGATAACCGGCTAATAATAGATGAACCTTCCGACTGCGTTTTTGCAACTTGTGTGGATAGCCTTTCGAATCCTTTCCGATTAAGCTTGAGCGCATTTTTCTGAGGAGTATAATAGTCTGAGGTTTGGGGGGCGAGTTAGAATTGAATTATGTGTTCACAATTCGAGTTGTTGGCTAAAAGTTCTATCAATGGTCTTTACGTTTTTATTTTATGTTATTTTGTTAATTATAAAAAAAAAAAAAAAAAAAAAAAAAACAGATAAAAATAATAATTTGTGGTATTGTTGTGATTCACGCTCTGATTTCCCCGCCTTTCTGACTCGAGCTTAACCCGTTGGGTGCACCTCGTCGCCTAAGTCTCTCGAGCTGTCGAGCTTGGGGGTTTCTTGGACTAAAGTTCGATAAATGGGTCAGGGAGATAACACAGTGGTGTCGGGCCTTGCACGAGTCACGATTATGCCCGTTTCAAAAAAAAAATGAAAAAAGGAAAAAGTTGTGATGAAAATCACCAAAAATATTGTTGTTGTCATTTCTGTTTTAATAAATAGACCTACTTATGCCCAACTCGAGTTTTTGAATTTCAGAATCAAAACTTATTCTTCACCCACATTTCTACTCAAACCCTCGATGAGTGTGTTTATTGTTTAACTACGGATTACTGAGTCTATGTTTCATTTTGGTGTAGAAACAACTAATTGCGTCGGTAGGAAAGTCGAATACCTTAAGCCGTGGGCCATTCTAAGATTTTAGGTTATCTAGCTCGTTTTATCTTTGGAATTAATTGCAATGCTTTGACCAATCCGGCAACTTTGTGGGTGTGTTGCCTGAAAACCCTCACGAGACACAACTCGTCCTTTGGGGGTACCCAGGGGTTCAAAGGCTTGTTGCATACGCTAAATGCAATCGTGTTTCCCTACGTTAGTGGCCTAGTTTTAGTTTGTTGTTTCTTTTGCCTTTTTGTTTTTGTTTCGTTTTGATTTACTCGGGACGAGTAAAGATCTAAGTTTGAGGGTGTGATAAGTGTTCATTTTGCATGATTTTCACTTATCAATTCTTCAAGTTTTGGTCTTCGTTCGTACGAGTTTTCGGCTTTATTTGTTTATATTATGCGTTTCTTGTTTTATTTATATTTTCAGGTTTTGTTAGCTATTTTTGCCGATTCGAAACGATTTTGAATGCGAAGCCGAGAATCAAGTCAAACAAGAGCAAAAATTGCAATCAAGTGGATGGTGGCAGCGTTCGGTATTTTATGCATAACTTCTTCATACAACCTCCGATTGAGCTGATTCAAATGGATTTAGAAAGCCAACTGCAAGGGCTACAACTTTTGTGAAATGCAAAATTGTCAAATTCATGCTACAAAAGGGTTAAAACAGAGTTTGAAGTTATTGCAGCGACTATATCGCGATATTACCTTCCATATCGCGATATGGGAGAAAACGAAACAGAGAGCTTGCATTTTTGCCATATCGCGTGATATCACCTCCCATATCGCGATATGGCGGAAAACGAAACAGAGAGCTTGTAATTTTACCATATCGCCCGATATTGCCGCTCATATCGCGATATGGGCCTTGGGATGCGTAAAAAATATCTTTAAAGGCAAAGCATACTATAAATAGATCCCTCGTGTCATTTAACAAGGACTTCTTCGAGGACTTCAATCTTCGACTCTCTTCGACTTCTTCTTCGGTTTTCTCTTCGGTTCTCGCCAGTTCTTCGCGGGAAGCTTCGACGAGGGTTTCGACTCGGGTTTTTCATAAGCTTTTTCTTTACGTTTAGTTTATGATTTCTCGTGTTCTTCATTTGGATGCTATGTTTGTAATGAACTAAGCATTTTCTTTTAGGGAAATGAAACCTTGTATATATTGATTTTGATTTCCAGATCTGTGATCTATTTGTCGTTCTTTGATTCTGTTTATGTTTTCTTGTATTAAATGCTTTCGATTGTTTGGCCAACAATTGAATTGATTGTAAATGGGAATGAACTCGAGAGAGGATTTCTCGTTTGAAGTTAGGAAAACATAACTCGGGGTGTGGAAATGGAGACGTGATGCACCTCGGGTAGCCCTTAAGGACTTGACCTAAATGCTCTCTTAATATCAGGTTCTGAACGGAGACGTCGGACCTGTGGGTAGACTCTAACTACACTGGAGACGGGGGTTAGGGTATTTTAGTGTCTGGGTTAGCGAATATAGAATTGACATTAGATTCGGATTTGTAGATCTTTATCAATAGTACATTGGTGGATTTTACCCTAGAAGCCATCACACGTCGGAATTCCTCGCTTTTATTGGCGGACCGTTGCTTTTATTATTGTTTCTTTCTTTTTAGCTTCATCCCCCACCCTTTCGATCGTCTAGATAAAGTTTAGGATAGTATAATTACGGTACTTGGTAAATTTAGGAACTTAATTCCCTGTGGATCGATATCTGGAATTCACTATTCTACAAAACGCGATACTGTACACTTGCGGTTTTTCATACGTAGGTTTTACGCGTATCAAGTTTTTGGCGCCGTTGCCGGGGAATTAGTTAATCTTGAATTTACTAATATCGTTACCAACTATCCTTACTTTACTTTAGACATTTTTTCTTTTTTTCTTTTTCTTTTGATTTTTTTTATTTTTTGTTAGCAGATTTGTATACATTGATGGCCTCGATTTTTGATATCTCTCTTTACGAGATTCAATCCAGAGCAGATTACATTCATCAAGAGTTGGAGGATATTGAAAGACATCGAAGGTTGAACCCAGAAAATGGAATTGCACAGACAAATGAGCACTTGTGCTATTTACAAGACGAACTCCACTTTCTGGCAAATATTTTCCAAAATTTTCAGAGATGTCACATTCACAAACCACATCCGACCATCCTATATGAAAACAACGAGGTATTTACAGATTTTCGTATGAACGATGAGGTTGAGAACCTCGAGGGAATTATTCATCCCAGTTCTGTAGATACTTTTGCGTGTGATGAGAGTGGGATGAAGATGATGGTAGAGGAACATGACGAACAAAATCCTATCCACATTGTAACTCCGGATTTGAGTATCGGCGAGGAGACGAGTATCAAATTTGAGGTAGAGCTTACTCCAAAGCTCGAATATCTTGTATACAAGTTTGAGAGATCGGTAGGCAAGCAACCCATCCTAGTCTCCTACCGACTGATTTCCCAAGCAAACGAAAAGTACCATGGGTTGGGATGGTCATTACAAGATTGCAATCTAGTCCATGATTTGATTGCAAAGTATATATCAAGACTGATGGATGGATGCGCAATCTACAAGGCTTTGGATTGGACATAATCCGTTCAAATTGTGTCGAGCCGTCGACTGTAAAACAGGCGCTGAATGTGAGGCAACCCATTACTTATTTCTCGTCATTTATTTTCTTTGTTCTTATCATTTTTTTTTTGTTATTTTCGGTTTAAATCTAAATTTCACCCATTTTTCTTGATTTTTGCCGATATCTCGTCAAGAAAAGAAGAGTAAGAAGTCGGGAAGTCTAGACAATTCCGGCAATTCGCCCTCGGTGCCAAAATTCACGGCACCCCGTGCAACCAAAGAACACTTTCGCAACCGTAGAACACTGATCAATCTGCGGCACGACTGTGCAGGGCGTATTTCTTTCTCATATCTTTTATTTTTCGCATTGAGGGCAATGCATGATTTAACTTTGGGGGTGACTTTAGCTTATTTTGATTTGGTCTTTTGCATGCATATCATATAATTTAGTTTGGTTTATGTATTTCGATTTCCGTAATTGTGTTATGTTTGTCACATGCATTTCATTTAGGATCGACTGTAAGTTGCATTTCCGGATTCTATTGAAGCAAACCAATTAATGAATTAGTAGACTAGCTAGTTGATTTTAAAATTGAAATTGTGGATAACCGGCTAATAATAGATGAACCTTCCGACTGCGTTTTTGCAACTTGTGTGGATAGCCTTTCGAATCCTTTCCGATTAAGCTTGAGCGCATTTTTCTGAGGAGTATAATAGTCTGAGGTTTGGGGGGCGAGTTAGAATTGAATTATGTGTTCACAATTCGAGTTGTTGGCTAAAAGTTCTATCAATGGTCTTTACGTTTTTATTTTATGTTATTTTGTTAATTATAAAAAAAAAAAACAGATAAAAATAATAATTTGTGGTATTGTTGTGATTCACGCTCTGATTTCCCCGCCTTTCTGACTCGAGCTTAACCCGTTGGGTGCACCTCGTCGCCTAAGTCTCTCGAGCTGTCGAGCTTGGGGGTTTCTTGGACTAAAGTTCGATAAATGGGTCAGGGAGATAACACAGTGGTGTCGGGCCTTGCACGAGTCACGATTATGCCCGTTTCAAAAAAAAAATGAAAAAAGGAAAAAGTTGTGATGAAAATCACCAAAAATATTGTTGTTGTCATTTCTGTTTTAATAAATAGACCTACTTATGCCCAACTCGAGTTTTTGAATTTCAGAATCAAAACTTATTCTTCACCCACATTTCTACTCAAACCCTCGATGAGTGTGTTTATTGTTTAACTACGGATTACTGAGTCTATGTTTCATTTTGGTGTAGAAACAACTAATTGCGTCGGTAGGAAAGTCGAATACCTTAAGCCGTGGGCCATTCTAAGATTTTAGGTTATCTAGCTCGTTTTATCTTTGGAATTAATTGCAATGCTTTGACCAATCCGGCAACTTTGTGGGTGTGTTGCCTGAAAACCCTCACGAGACACAACTCGTCCTTTGGGGGTACCCAGGGGTTCAAAGGCTTGTTGCATACGCTAAATGCAATCGTGTTTCCCTACGTTAGTGGCCTAGTTTTAGTTTGTTGTTTCTTTTGCCTTTTTGTTTTTGTTTCGTTTTGATTTACTCGGGACGAGTAAAGATCTAAGTTTGAGGGTGTGATAAGTGTTCATTTTGCATGATTTTCACTTATCAATTCTTCAAGTTTTGGTCTTCGTTCGTACGAGTTTTCGGCTTTATTTGTTTATATTATGCGTTTCTTGTTTTATTTATATTTTCAGGTTTTGTTAGCTATTTTTGCCGATTCGAAACGATTTTGAATGCGAAGCCGAGAATCAAGTCAAACAAGAGCAAAAATTGCAATCAAGTGGATGGTGGCAGCGTTCGGTATTTTATGCATAACTTCTTCATACAACCTCCGATTGAGCTGATTCAAATGGATTTAGAAAGCCAACTGCAAGGGCTACAACTTTTGTGAAATGCAAAATTGTCAAATTCATGCTACAAAAGGGTTAAAACAGAGTTTGATGTTATTGCAGCGACCATATCGCGATATTACCTTCCATATCGCGATATGGGAGAAAACGAAACAGAGAGCTTGCATTTTTGCCATATCGCGCGATATCACCTCCCATATCGCGATATGGCGGAAAACGAAACAGAGAGCTTGTAATTTTACCATATCGCCCGATATTGCCGCTCATATCGCGATATGGGCCTTGGGATGCGTAAAAAATATCTTTAAAGGCAAAGGATACTATAAATAGATCCCTCGTGTCATTTAACAAGGACTTCTTCGAGGACTTCAATCTTCGACTCTCTTCGACTTCTTCTTCGGTTTTCTCTTCGGTTCTCGCCAGTTCTTCGCGGGAAGCTTCGACGAGGGTTTCGACTCGGGTTTTTCATAAGCTTTTTCTTTACGTTTAGTTTATGATTTCTCGTGTTCTTCATTTGGATGCTATGTTTGTAATGAACTAAGCATTTTCTTTTAGGGAAATGAAACCTTGTATATATTGATTTTGATTTCCAGATCTGTGATCTATTTGTCGTTCTTTGATTCTGTTTATGTTTTCTTGTATTAAATGCTTTCGATTGTTTGGCCAACAATTGAATTGATTGTAAATGGGAATGAACTCGAGAGAGGATTTCTCGTTTGAAGTTAGGAAAACATAACTCGGGGTGTGGAAATGGAGACGTGATGCACCTCGGGTAGCCCTTAAGGACTTGACCTAAATGCTCTCTTAATATCAGGTTCTGAACGGAGACGTCGGACCTGTGGGTAGACTCTAACTACATTGGAGACGGGGGTTAGGGTATTTTAGTGTCTGGGTTAGCGAATATAGAATTGACATTAGATTCGGATTTGTAGATCTTTATCGATAGTACATTGGTGGATTTTACCCTAGAAGCCATCACACGTCGGAATTCCTCGCTTTTATTGGCGGACCGTTGCTTTTATTATTGTTTCTTTCTTTTTAGCTTCATCCCCCACCCTTTCGATCGTCTAGATAAAGTTTAGGATAGTATAATTACGGTACTTGGTAAATTTAGGAACTTAATTCCCTGTGGATCGATATCTGGAATTCACTATTCTACAAAACGCGATACTGTACACTTGCGGTTTTTCATACGTAGGTTTTACGCGTATCAACAGCTATTGACAAGATGTAAGAAACTCAAGCATGGAGATGTTTTCTTGAGGATGGACAATGGAACAAGAGTTTCTGCAGAGGCCATTATTGGAAGAGTTATCTTAGATTTAAGTTTAAATTCTAGTTTATTTTTAGATACTTGTTTATTCGTATCGTTTTTTATAAAGACCTTAATTTATATTCCTATTTGGATAAGAAATACTATTTTTTATTTCAAAAATTCGATTTACGTTATTTATAAGCTAACACTGTTATTGTTCAAGGAGAACTTATAAACAAGCCATATCAACTAGACCTAGATGATCCCAATTAACTTAAACTCAACAATAAAATGTAAGGTTGATAGTTTAAACCCAACACAACTTTGGCATGTTAGACTAGGTCATGTTTCTTTAAATAGGATGAACAAGCTAGGTCGTCAGGAATTGTGCAGTCCAACCGAAGTTAACTAACTACAAACTTGTGAATCATGTCTAAAAGGAAAAAAAATGACTAATTTGACTTACAAGGGGCAAATGTAAGGTGCCAAAGGTCTATTGTATTTAATCCACAAGGATGATTATGGGCCACTTAGTGTTCGTGTCAAGGGCGGGTTCAACTTCTTCATAATCTTTACCGATGATTTTTTAAGGTATGGTTATGTGTACTTAATGAAGCACAAGTGTGAAGCCTTTGAAATGTTCAAAGAATTTAGAAAAATAGTTGAAAAATAAATAAGACTAAGTATTAAGAAACTCCAATTCGATCGTGGTGGCGAATTGATACGAACCCCGTAGATAGAACTTGTTACGAGACCCTAATATCTTACGCGGAAGCACGAACGGAACGTCCGAAGAAAGGATTCAATTGGCGGAATTTGGAATATTGACCCCGTAGCTATAGAGAGCTAGAAATCAATATTATCAAGATAAAAGTATTGACCCCGTGATTATTATGAATCAGAAACCAACACTATATCGCTAAGAATAGTTCACAAGAATCCACTCGCAAATATCCCGAAGAGTTGTTGAAGAATAACGAAGGAGAATTTTAATCTCTCAAATTAATGCTTAAAAATCGTCCAAATAATAATGACCCTAAAACAACCTATTTATAAGTGTCAATGAGACCTAATCTAACAAGGAAAATAAATCTTAACTTATCTATTATAAGGAAATAAATATATAAACTAAATTTAGTCCAAATCAGACTCTAAATAGCAATAAATAAATTGTTCAATAATAAAATACAAAAATAAATAATAATCATCTTTTCTAAGTCACGTCTTCTCGGCTAGATGACTAGACGAGCTCAAGTCCTTGAGCTCGGCTTGCTTCACAACCTGGCCCGATAATTCGCTCCAATTAAGCTCAGCTGTGATCGAACTAGAATTCGTAAATTCTTCCTTTCGGAGCTCGTCTTCTACTAAGTTAAGCATGGCTGCTTCAATGCGCTTGGTCCGAGCTCGCATAACCGGTCCTCTTTGCACATGCAGCTCGTCCAAGTCATAAACTCCTTCATCCAGCTCGGCACTACCTTGCGTAACTGGCTGGATCGTATCATCCTCCCCCTCTTGAAAAGGAGTCGTCCTCGAATCTGAATCTACATCAATCGGAGATAGGTCAGAAACATTTAATGTCGAACTAACTTGATACTCACTTGGAAGGTCGATCTTATAGGCATTATCGTTAATCTTTTCCAGCACTTGGAAAGGTCCATCTCCTCGTGGCTTAAGTTTTGAACTGCGCTAATTGGGAAACCTTTCCTTTCAAAAATGAACCCAAACCCAATCTCCTTGCTGAAAGGTAAGGTGCTTTCGCCCCTTATTAGCTCGGTTCGCAACTTGCTCATTCCTCTTCACAATGTGCTCGCGTGCTTCTTCATGGATTTTCTTCACTAACTCAGCCTTACGCTTCCCATCTAGACTAGAAATCTCATTAATAGGTAAAGGCAACAAATCCCAACGAGTTACTGGATTAAAACCATAAACGATATCAAAAGGTGAAACTTTGTAGAAGAATGCACCGATCTATTATACGCGAACTCAATAAAAGGAATACATTCCTCTCATGACTTTAGGTTTCTTTTAAGAACAACTCGCAATAACATACATAAAGTTCGATTAACTACCTCGGTTTGACCATCGGTTTGTGGATGACAAGTAGTAGAAAAGATTAAAAAGTGTACCTAACTTACCCCACAAAACACGCCAAAAATGACTAAGGAATTTAACATCCCTATCACTAACAATAGTACGAAGTACCCCATGCAATCGCACTACTTCGCTGAAGAATAAATTTGCTACATGCGTAGCATCATCAGTTTTATGACATGGAATGAAGTGTGCCATTTTAGAAAAACGATCTACCACAACAAAAATAGCATCTCGACCTTTACTAGACCTCGGCAACCTAAAACAAAATCCATTGATACATCGGTCCAAGGGTGAGTACGAACAGGTAATGGCATATGTAAACCATGTGGTTTAACCGTAGATTTAGCTCGCCTACATGTTAGATACTTCGAACAAACCCTCTCAACATTGCGCTTCATACACGGCCAAAAGAAATGTTCTTTTAAAATATCTAATGTCTTAGAAACACCAAAATGTCCCATTAAAGCACCTCCATGTGATTCTAGCACAAGCAATTCACGAAGCGAACAATTAGGCATGTAAAGTTTGTTCTCCCTAAACAAATAATCATCATGCTTGTACGAATTTTTCAAAAGTTCCCTTTTGACATGCAGAAAATATAGTAGCAAAGTCATGATCGTTCACGTACAACTCCTTAACATGCTCAAAACCTAACAATTTAGCACTAAGGGTCGACACGAGAACATACCTGGGAGATAGTGCATCTGCTACGACATTATCTTTACCTTGTTTGTACTGTATCACAAATGGAAACATCTCGATAAACTCCACCCACCCAGCATGTCTTCGGTTCAGCTTGCCTTGGCCCTTAAGATGCTTTAGCGTCTCGTAATCTGTGTGGATTACGAATTCCTTAGACCACAAGTAATGTTGCCATGTCTCCAAAGCTCGTACGAACCCATAGAGCTCTTTGTCATAGGTCGAGTATTTCAAGGCTGCGCCATTAAGCTTCTCGCTGAAATAAGCGATAGGTCGCTTGTCTTGCATAAGCACTGCACCAATACCAATTCTAGAAGCATCACATTCTATTTCAAAAGTTTTAGAAAAGTATGGTTAAAGTCATAAAGGAGCGGAACGTAGCTTTACTTTTAAAGTGTGAAAAGCATTCTCTTGCGACTCGCCCTACTTGAAGCCAACCTCCTTCTTGATCACCTCGGTCAAAGGTGCTGCAATTGTGTTGAAGTTCGGTACAAATCTCCTATAGAATCCCGCTAGGCCATGGAAGCTTTGCACCTCGGATGCGTTCTTGGGTGTTGGCCATTCACAAATAGCTTTAACCTTTTCCTCGTCCACTTCAACGCCGCTAGAACTCACAACAAAACCAAGGAAAACTATCCTATCTAGGCATAAATCACACTTCTTTAAATTAGCATATAATTGTTCTCGCCGTAAGGACTCCATGACACACCTCAAATGCTCAACAAGATCATGCAAATTATTGCTATATACTAAGATATCATAAAAGTAAACAACAACAAATTTTCCTATGTCAGATCGCAGAACATGATTCATAAGTCGCATAAACGTACTTGGTGCATTAGTTAAACCAAAATGAATCAATACTTGGGACCCTGGAATAAAATCAATATTTGTTTCGTCACTCTCAACTCGCCACTTTCATTCAGCCACTGAAGTTTGTAAGGTCTCGGATGTTTGGTGACTTGCAGCCCTAGCTTGTCTACCATTAGCTTGCTCGCTACATTCCCGCAACTTCCTCCATCAATTATCAATCCACATACTCGGTTTTGAACGTGGCAGTGTGTATAGAAGATGTTCTCTCGCTATATTACGTCACCATCTTCTTGAGCTTGCACATGGAGAGTTCGAAGTACAACAAGTGCGAATCCATCAACAGCTTGTACTACATCACCTTTCTTAGGTGCTGTTTGTTAATTTGACTCTTCCTCATCCTCGGACTCCAGCTCGCCATTCTCCAATTAAATCATAGCTCGCCGGTTAGGGCACTCCGTGGTGATATGACCAGCTCCATGACATCTATAGCATTTCATATCACGTGTTCGTTGTGGTTGTGAGGATGTATTACCTCTCTCTGGTGGTGCTCGATTGATTGGATGTTCATTGGAAAGTCTCGTTGTCGATTTCTCCTCGGGTTTTGAAGTAGGATTGCATCGCGGTTTCCAGCTTGATGTCTCGGCCCGAGCTGTTGTTCTCCCTCATCACTTTAAGCTGCCTCTTAACTTTCATTGCCATATGAACGACCTCCTCAATCTCTACGTAGTGCTGCAACTCCACTGCATCAGTGATCTCCCAGTTCAGCCTGCAAATAAATCTTGCCATCGTGGCCTCTCGATCCTTCTCAATATTGGCTTGAATCATTGCAATCTCCATCTCTTTATGGTACTCCTCGATTGATTTAGTACCTTGCTTCAAGCTTTGTAATTTCAGATGCCAGTCTCTATAATAATGTGAGGGCACGAACCTTCGTCTCATAAGTTCCTTCATAGAATCCCAATCAACAATTGGTGGTTCGCCAATTCTGCGTCTAGTCACTACCAATTGATCCCACCAAATGATAGCATAACCGGTGAACGCTACAGTTGCAAGCTTCACCTTCTTTTCCTCGGAATAATTGTGGCAATCGAAAACAAGCTCAACCTTTCTTTCCCATTCTATGTATGCCTCGGGATCACTCTTCACTTGGAAAGACCGTATACTTAATTTGATCGAGCTGAGGTTTCGATCAACTTCATCTCTTTCTCGTCCCACATTACCTCGCCTCGGTCTGTCAAATCTGTCACCTCTGTTCCCTCGTCCTCTACGCCATCGTCTAGAAGTATTAGACTCTGCCTCATATTCTTCATCGAAGATTTGTTCATCGAACTCCAATTTTTCACCTTGGCGTACAACATGTTGACGAATAGGTTGCCGAAGTTGTGGCGCCGGTGCAGGTCTTACCCTACTCAACTCATCGATTTGATTTTGCATCCTTTGAAGGGTTATATGGAGACGTTGGAATTGCTGCTCCGTGGCCCTGTCCCTTGCATCACCACTACCATTCCTTGACATGGTGTTCGAACTGTAAAATATTGTTAAAGAAAAAAAATATTTTCCTCACCACTCCCTCACGTGTATCACTCAAGAAGATGTTCACTTAATTCACTCGTGTTTCACATAATTCGACTTTTACCCTCTTTTGATCTCACATTCTCTTGCCCTTTTCCACTCGTAAACTCCCTTCAAAGTTCTAAAGAAACTAATCGAGAATTGTTTTAAGTGAAATTTCGTTTTTTTTAAAGCTAAATAGTATTTGATTAATTCAGAATTTATTTGGAGGAAAATAAAAGAGGAATTCGAATTTATGATAAAGGAAACAAAAAGGGATATGAAACAAAGAAACAACGTGGAATTCAATTAGAAAAATGTAGACAAGGAAACAAGATATTCAAGGAGTTGCCCAAGTCTACTGAAACTTGATTTGTGTTGGCCAAAATTTGTTTTACTAACAAACCCTAACGTGGTCTGGAAGTAACTTTAAAGAAAAGCAAAATTCGTTTTTTTTTTTTGACGAAGACTTTAAACAACACAATTTAAGAAAAGACGAGATACAGAAGACACGAAAAATCGAAGAACGAAAATAAAACAAAGACACGGAAAAAAGATAGGTGAAACCTTTTTTTGGAAATTGGCTCTGGTTACCAACTGATACGAACCCCGTAGAACTTGTTACGGGACCCACTAATCTTATACGGAAGCAAGAACAGAACGTCCAAAAAATAAAGGATTCGATTGACGGAATCCGGAATATTGACCCCGTAGATATAGAGAGCTAGAAACCAATATTATCAAGGTGGAAGTATTGACCCCGTGATTATAATGAATCAGAAACCAATACTATATTGCTAAGAATAATTTACAAGAATCCACTCGCAAAATATCCCGAAGTGTTGTTGAAGAACAACGAAGGAGAATTTTAATCTCTCAAAATAATACTTAAAAAACGTCCAAAATAATAATAATCCTAAAACAACCTATTTATAAGTGTCAAAGAGAACTAATCTAACAAGGAAAATGAATCCTAACTTATCTATCATAAGAAAATAACGAAATAAACTAAATATAGTCTAAATCGGACTCTAAATAGCAAGAAATAAATTGTCCAATAATAAAATACGAAAATTAATAATAATCATCTTTTCCAAGTCACGTTTTCTCGACTGTATGACTAGACGGGCTCAAGTCCTTGAGCTCGGCTTGCTTCACAATCTGGCCCGATAATTCGCTCCAATTAAGCTCAGCTGGGATCGAACTAGTCTTCGTCAATTCTTCCTTTCGGAGCTCGCGTTCTACTAAGCTAACCATGGCTTCTTCAATGCGTTTGGCCCGAGCTCGCATAATCGGTCCCCTTGGCACATGCAGCTCGTCCAAGTCATCAACTCCTTCATCCAGCTCGCACTACCTCGCGTAACTGGCTGGATCGTATCACCTTCCATCCGATCTTGGAGTTCCGCAAGTCCTATGAGTAGAGGCTGGAAGCTGATGTGCGTTTTCCTTATGTATAAATTACCGCAAGTGTACAGTATCGCATTTTGTAGAACAGTGATTTTAGATATCGATCTACAAGGACCTATAGATTCACATGTTGAATAATGTAATTATATTATCGTTATATTATCTAGCCGATTGTTATTGGTTGAAATAGTGATTAACCCTAACAATTAGCGACTCTATGGTATGGTCCCTAAAAGTAAACAAAAAATCATCGCTAAAATATATAGTGAACAAATAAAAGTGGTCATGTCAGGTTCACTACTAAAAATAATACGAGTTATTTAATTGGTCATTAAAAAGTATATATTTTTTGCGACCATTTCCTAATAGGCATTGAAGATGTAGTCATTAGCGACAAATTCCTACTCCTTGATAATATTAACATTGTCGCTAAAGATAGACATATATTGACCAAATATTTTGTGCTCGCTAAAGATGTAATCATCAACGAAAAGTTTCTACTCACTAATGTAAATATCTATGGTCATTGTAGTGTTAACAGAGTCGCTACCAATATATAAACAATGACAATGTCGTTTTGGTCTATAAATGGACAGTCGCAATAGATACACATACAATGACCATATTGTTTTGATTGTTAAAAAATAGTCGCTGTAAATAAACATATAATGACCACATTGTTTTGGTTTTTAAAAGAATCGTCGCTTTAAATAAACATATAATGACCATATAGTTTTGGTTGTTAAAAGTATAAACATTGTAAATTCACATAAAACAATCGTTTTGTTTTGTTGGTAAATGTTAATCGCAATTTACACATAAAACGACCATTTTATTTTGTTGATAAATGTTAATCACAATAGGTACACATAGAATGATCATGCCGTTTCGGTTGTTAAAAAAATGGTCGATATATATACACATAAAACGACTATTTATTTTCGGTGGTAAATGAATATGATTACAAATCAATTAGTTGGCTGAAAAAATCATTTCACGATTCCAATAATTCTCATATTTCAAATGTTTCGGTGATCAAAGATACCAATCTAGCAATAATTTGAATATTCATCACCAAATTTACAATATTTAATAATTGTCCAATGACCGTAAAATAATAATTGGGTGTTAAATCATATATATAGTAAAGACAAGGAAATGGTGATCAAAATAACAGAAAACAAACTTTTTTTTTTGTGATTGTCTTACTGCCATCTATTGTAATTATAGTCGGAGCGCCTTGACCAGTAACTATGGTGAAAAATTATCCCCATCTACATACTTGTTTTTTACCAATGCTTTCTCTAAAGTAGCCTTTGCAACCCTGGTAACAAACCAGTAACACCACTGCAAGAAAATCATTATATTCAAATTCAGTGCACAAAATTGAACTCTTGTGCAAAAAATCCAAGTAAAATCCACCAGGTAGTAATATCGGCCAATATATATAGTTTCTTAAATTAATTTAAACAATAAAGTGTGCATGTCGCATTTATACAATCTAAGATTTAAATGAAACAATTTTTCCCTATATGTTCCGTCTATCTGAATTATAATTGTAAAAATAAATTTCGCACAAATCAAAAATAGCAAAATAAGAAGTCAAGAGTATTAGTCTACATCTTTAGCAAAACTAGAAAAAGAAACCTGTTTAATACAAACTACGTAGAACATGTTACGAGATCCAATACCTTACGCGGAAGCAAAACTTGGAACTCCCAAAACAAAGGAATCAAGTTGGCGGAAGCAATGAATAATGCACCATAGCTATAAAGAGGTAGAAATCATTATAATCAAGGTCGAATATTCACCACGTGGGTATAAAGGACCAGAAACCAATATTATATCGCAAGAAAAAATTACGAGAATCCACTTCTAAAATCCCGAAGTTTGTTGTAGAACAGTAAACGAGAATTAATCTCTCAAAGTAGTCAAATATTCATTAAATGTTTTGCATAAAAATAAGACCTATTGGCAACCTATCTATAAAGCCTAAAAAGACTCATTTGTCACAAGAAAACGACCCATACCTAAACTACATAAAGAAAAATTATATTTTTATTTATTTATTTATATTTTGACCAAAACGTTTTTTATCCCATTAATACTTAAACAAGTACAAGGGGCCTAGTTAAAAGGGAACAGCTAAAATAAATACCGTTTTTTTTCTCACTTCAATATCACCAACATAAAAAAAAAAAAAAAAATAGATAATAAATAGGTAATGACATTATTACCCTTAATGAAAATCAATACCACACAAAATTTGTGTGGTATTGATTTTATTAAGGGTATTAATGTCATTACCTATTTATTTTCTATTTTTTATGTTGGTGGTATTGAAGTGAGAAACAAACTGTATTTCTTTTACCCGTCCCCTAGTTAAAAACCTTATAGGCCTGCATAAGGAAATAGTACTCCCTATAGAAAGGAATAAAAAATGAGGGAGGGATCTTATACAAAAAGCTATTACAACAAGCGGGAAAAAAAATCCTATCTAACTCTAACCCAAGGAAGGACTCTATGCAGCCTTGTAGCCGAAGCCTTACGGTCAAAAGGTCTATATAAATGCTTAAAAACATTATAGGTGAGCCAAAGTTGTACGTATAATTTCAAGAAATGATGCAGCTCGAAGTAAGTTCCTCCACCGTGTATGTAAACGTAAACGTTAACACCTATTATGATGATAATATTATCATCCTTTAAGCAGACAAAGTTTATTTTTATTGTTGTTGTTGTTGTTGTTGTTGTTGTTGTTGTTGTTGTTGTTGTTGTTGTTGTTGTTGTTGTATCATCTTTTAAGCAGACAAAGTTTAATTTTATCATTGTTGTTGTTGTTGTTGTTGTTGTTGGTGGTGGTGGTGGTGGTGGTGGTCTTGTATCATCTTTTAAGCAGACACAAATGTCAAAATCATCAAATTAAAAATTAGTGCAAATTAACAGAAAATGAAGAATCATTGAAACAGTAAAAAATCGACAAACACTAAGGGATCGAGAGAGAGAGAGAGAGAGAGAGAGAGAGAGAGAGAGAGAGAGAGAGAGAGAGAGAGAGAGAGAGAGAGAGAGAGAGAGAGAGAGAGGTCATAGCAGCGAAATGCTACGAATTTTAGGCCAAACCGCCAGTGACTCCTCACCCCAAGTGCTTCCTACCAAAACCCTAGACGTCGCGAACCACCCAAGGTTCCGCGGTCGCAATGACAAAAATTATAGAAATAAACCTGACAATAAAAAATAGAACAAAATTTCCAACAAAATATGGATCTCAACGAGAAGAATCCAACGGTGGGTAGTCCGTTAAATTCTTACTGCCTGAACACAAATTACACATCCGGCAAGACCCATCATCGTCGCAATACGCGCTGACTGTAAAACGAGTTCAAAAATATACCAAAAAATTCAAACTGTATGAAATCACCACCAAAGCAAAGAGCTTAACGAGAGGAATGTTAAGGTAGTTCAACCATCGAATTCCGACCACCGGAAAGAAAGTTATGACTCCGAAAAACAATATTGCCGGTTAGAGACCTATGGACGCGATATTTGGATCTGAGACTTGAGAGAAGAAAGAGAGAGACGACTGTGAATTGACTAGGGTTTTTAACTGATTTTAAAAGGGAATTTTAGGTACTTCAAAGCGGCCAAGAGGGTATCGCAAATTAATATCAAAATAGAGGAGATATGCACTAGGATGTAATATTCTTGGTAGTTAGTTTAAATTATTTTCCATATGAGGGGTTCATTAAATAATATAATTTTATTAATATTGACCTACAAAATATGTCAATTTGTGCATGGTTGTGGGGAAATTAATAATGAGGGCCGAGGTGCCGTAGTAGTTGTTGACATATCTATTATTCTCTCATAATACTTGGACGTACTACTGATCAATCAATAGTACCATAATTAGCATGGTTTAAAAATGATTACCACTATAATATGTGAAAGAATTTAGTGCCTCCTAATTCGTTAAAATAATATAAATTTTTATAAAATCAGAGATTTCTTTCAAACAATAAACAAAAACTTGTGTTGAGAAAGATTATGCAGTGGAATATAAATGATACAAGTTTTTAAATCATTATCCACAAGTATATAATTTGTGGATGAAACCTTTACGGGCTAAAACCAGTATTCAAAAGAATACAATTGAGAAGCCAAGCTCTTCTCTTCTAAGAAGAAAATACAAGATGATTTCTTTGTAGACTAATTCCTAGTAACTAGTACAAAAGCACTTATTGATAGACTAGGAATACAAATGAGTATTCAATATGATTGAATACACAACAGACTCAATTCTGTAATGAGAAATCTATAAAGAATACATGTTGTTGTAGGCGATGTCCAATACTCTCTGCTCTGCACTCTTGATTCTCGTCAGAAGTTGGTACAAATGAACTTGAATCTTCTCCCATATATACAGTTCTGGAACATAATGTCCTGCACAAAAATAGCACACTAAGAGAAGATAGAGAGTTCGTGGGATAAAGGGTTAGTGGATAAATTAAGCATGTTCTTAAGGGAACTACCCATTAAGCTAACCAATAACCGCCCACTTACTCTAATAATTAAATCCGAATAATAATAAATAATAAAATGATAGTAATTCGAAAATTAAGAAATTCATAACAATAAATAAATAATTGATTAAAAAATCCACTATCCAACAATCTCCCCCTTATTGACTTTCGCATTTCAGGTTTTGGATTTCGGGTTTGGTTTTCGGGTTTCGGGTTTTCGGGCTTTTTGGTTTCTGGTTTCGGATTTCGGGTTTTCGGGGAATTGCCAAAAAATAATAAAAGAGGATTCAACAATAAAAGCAGCAGTTTCAAAAACATTACATCTGAAAAGTAAGTTGAACAAGAATGAACTTTTGAATTTTAAAAATAAGCATGATTAAAAATAAATTTTAAACCTCATCACTTGAGCCAATGCTGGATCCTGTATCTTGCTCATCTTCTTCTTCCTCATCCTTTCTCACATACTCAGAGGGGTCATCCTCGTCTCCAGTAGTGTCTCTCCTTCCCCTGGGATCATTTGGATGTGAAGTCCCAGCCTCGAAGGCAGCAGCATTTGTTAAGATAGTAGACCAAAAGTCTCGCTTTTAGCTACATAATTTTATTATTGAATTAATAAAATAGTATATTATCATTTTATGAGAATCTGGACTAGGATATTCAAGGCATTTAATTTATTGTTTGTCAATTAATTAAAAGCATAAGTCTAATATTGTAATAGTATTCGAAATGGTGTGCTACGGCGCACAGAAAGATCATTTTGAAAGTTCGTTTAGAATATAAAGATAAACGTTCACAATCTAGATGGAAATGGACTATCCATTGGTAAAAAATTGTAGCAGAATATTTAAGTGATTGGTCTTGATCACAGTAAACAGAGTATAACTTTTGTAGTTATTGTTTTGACTTATTGTGCTAGCACACCCGGCATGTGTTGAAACGGACAAAGTGAAATAATTGTTTCATCACTGTTCTTCAATGAAACTGTATTATTTCTAGTTGAGAGTAAATTACTTACTCTCTTAACCCCTAGATAATTAACATACACATTTAATTGATGATCTCTACTTTGATGTCACAATGGAAGAGATTCCTATATTGAGTCAAATGCCCCCCAGTGCGTTGGGTAGAGACATTAAGAATTAATAGGTGGAAATTAATTATCGAAAGGAATCCACATCTCTGAAATATGAGATTGATAATAACCCTTGTGTAGCTTATAAGTTTTGTTTATGCCAAGTCCTGGCCAGGTGGATCGTATCCGGCATAGTCAAATAAGTTAAGCGGGTAAGGCTCATGAAAAAAAACCATTTAATTTATTTAGCAGTTAATAAATTATTTGGTGGTTATAAGATATCTTAATGTGGGGAGAATCTAAGTAATGATCGACCGGAACTCGAATGTAATATTTGAGAATATAAACGGGAGTTCAATAATTATTTGGTAGTGGAAAAATAATTATTTAATGTTTTATTAAATGAATTCTTTTAAGAGTTTGAATTTAATTAATTATTAGTTGCCCGATTTATATTTTCTCCTATAGTCCCTATTGTAGCCCAATGGATTTTCTAATTAACCGAGAAAATTAAGTTCAACCAATATTATATATTGAAATTAATATAGCCGAAAAATAAGTCCCCATTGGACTGTAATTGTCGACTATATAGAGTTATAGAAGGAGTGGGATTTGTTTCCATGTAATCCTCTCTAAGTGGGACTCTAATTCCTTGTGCTCTATATAATAGAGATTAGGTTGATGAGAAATAACTTTTGGCTACACGCCTATTTCATGTGTGAAGAGAAAATATTTTCCTCTCCTTCTTTTCTCTCTAGGTTTCTCGATTATAGATTTAGATTTTTTCATGTACAAGTCCACCCTTGTAGAAGAATTATTAATCCGGGATATACAATAGAAGACTATAGGTTTTTAGAGCAAACTATTATTCCTGAAATTTCTGAGCAGTCCTGCGAAGAAATTCACCATAAATCAACCGTTTGTCCGATTGGCTTGAAATTTAAACAGTAGCTTCCTAACCAATAGAAGTATAATTATTCTGAAGTGTTTCTTAATCAGATCAACCATCGTGGAGATATCGGTGAAGGAAGAGGGCTGTAAATTTCTGGACAACAGTTTCTCGAGGATTGAAGGCTTGGTGTGGATCCTCGATCGTGCGCCGAAGATAGAAATGAATCTGCTCGTGAAAACTGTAAGTTGCTAGATTAGATTTATTCTGCTTTAAACGAAACTAATCAAAGCATGTTAATAAAATTAAAACCGGCTAATGTAGAACCTCTTGCGAATTTTCATTGAATCCTGGGCTTCACATCCCAACAACACTCTCCTCCGCATTGTCTCCCCATTTTTGATCAAAAGAGCTAACTCCAGCATCTCTATCATCGGCTGATGATATACCATATGTGCTTTGGCATGCGATAATCCAGTCCTGGTGTGCTGAAGTTGAGAGAGAAGCACTTCTTTCGGAATGAGAACGTTGGCAGCAAGATTAGCTGAAGTGCTGGGAACACATGGAGCAACATTTTCAAAGCCTGTCCTAATTTGGGCAGAGTTAGAGGGAGCAGAAGTGCCATCAAACCAAGGAAATCTCTGAAGTGAGAGTCATCCAGAAATTTAGAAGAGACTCGAATGAGATTAAATGGGTTGATGAGATGAGCATTGGGGTCTTGAATCATCCCTTAATCTAAAAGGACATTATAGAGGAAGGATATGGTAGATGAGAGTTGAAAGTGTTTTGGGCATATTTGGCAATGTGAGAGCAAAAGAGGCGCCCAAAATCAACTTTCATCCCCACCCCCAGTTTATACAGGAGAACTCCTTGTTCCTTAGTGATCACAGATTCATTGGTGGAAGGGAGCCAATTTGAAACTGTGATCCTAAAAAGAAAATAATAGAAGGAGGAGAGAAACCCTACTTTGAGATTTTTAGGATGAAGATGCCAGAAAATGACTCTGTTTCCTGTGATAGTTCTGCACACTTCAGAGTACTCATTAAAAATGGTCTCATCAGGATGATCAGAAGTCCCAAAGCAATTGTTTATTTGTGAGGAAGAGAAATTAAAAAGCTGATTTCTCACAAATACTTTCCCAAAGGTACAAGAGTTTTTCTTAAAAAAGTAGATTAAAGATTGCAGTAAAACCCTCTTATGATAGAAGGATCAGGGGAAAATGACACAATCAAGCCGAAAATATTTAATTGTTTGAGGAAGGAGGTGATGTTAGTGACTATCAAAATCATCGAGTAAGATGCATTTTTCTTCAAAGAAGACTCGATGGACAAAAAATTTGCTCCTCACTGAGTCTGCCTCAAAATAGTAAACTGAATTGAAAGCATTGTTTACCTCAAAAGGATCAGAGAGATTTTTGCCATCAGGATCTTCCTCACTGTCATCCTCTTCTTCAGATTCTGCACTTTCAGCTGCATCATGTACCTCAGTCTCAGGATTGAATGCTGGATCACGTGTTTGAACAGGCATTTCAACACAGGGCTCATCAACTTCTTCTGACTCAGTGGAGGACTTCTTGTTAGTCTCATCCTTTTAAATCTCACGATTGAGTCTTGCAGCAAATTCAGACAGTGACATATTCCAGTCAGCATCATGATCTTCTGTTTTGTCTCATTTGAACAGTTAGTGTTTTCACTTTCTCTCAATGTTGCATCTACTAGAGTTTTACAAAGAATCTGGTGCAGCTTCTGTATCAGCCTCATCTTCTTCATCAGTCTCCATGAACTCAGGAATGGAAGCATATTCACTCTCCTTGACAAAGTGTGGAGAGGAAGGGGATTCAGTGCTTCCATAACTGGAAACAACATCATGCTTTTAAACAATCTCTTCACCAACATTGGGAGCAGACTCTCCTACTTCAGCATTGGTTTTCCATTCAGTAGGAATTTCAGAAGGAGAAGCAGTGTTGGGAGTTATGACTGTCTCCTTCTCACAGGGAGCTGATGCTTCAACATCCAACATGGGTTCCTCAGATAAAGTAGGTGGGATAGTATTGAAAGAAGTATCAGCTGCTTCATCATCTGTGTCTTTGTCAATGAGATGAAGACCTCTTCCCTGAACTCCGCGGTTGGACCCCGAAACCCTAGTTCCCCTACCTCTTCGATTGGCAGGGCGTCTGGAAGTCTGACCTCGTTGTGAGGCAGGAGCCACAATATCACCTTCAGAAACCAGATTGAGATGCTTGGATCGGCGGGAAGGAAGTCGGCTGGCCGTGGGAGAAGACTCAAAATTGCTGGGCAAATTATCGAGATCAATGGGATTTGTTTCTTTACCGGGTGGGATAAAGGAGATTGGGGTAGCATCTTCAATTATATCGTTCTCTGAAAACGAAAAATTAGGGTATGTCGTTTCAGGTGTTGCCGCACCAACATTGACATCAAAATGAGTTTGCACAGAGCTGGAGGAAGATGATGCCATAGCAGAGTGTTTTGTGCGAAAATTGAATAAAAACTCAAATTTAATGTTGTGTGTAGAAGAATTGAAATTAGATAGTGGAAAAATTACAGCAGTAGTACGTTTTTATAAGCACCAAAAATTGTAATGGAGATTGAGGATGAAGAAGTGTAGAACTAGAGTAGTGGAAGAGGGAGAGGTTTTACACGTTTGGAGGGAGAGAAGAAACTCTCGAAGGTAAAATCCACGTGTAAAAAAAATTGCCCACATAAATAATATACTTTAATCATTTAATTATGATAAATAAAGTCCCAAAAGAAAATCAAGGCCAACACTCACGATTGTTTAGCATATGGAGATTAACAAATAAATCGTGATACACATGAGACAAATTAAAAAATAAATTAAATAAAAAGTAAAAAAAATTAATAAAAAAATAAAAAGAATATACCAGTTAACATAAATATTGTCAATACTGAGAGAACGCAATGTAGGGCAACATATGAATTTGTACTCTTATTTCAGATCCTTTATATTTTGTTGTGCAATTTTTTTTATTTTTTTATTTTTGTTTTGAATCACTACTCTTATTTTCAAGTGAGGAATTTTGACATGGAAAATGATCAAGGGTCAGCTTGAAAGATTCCTCAGTTACCCATGCTTTTGTAAAAACAAAATAGATGAGCTCTAGTGAATATTTTTTTATTTGTTTTTTGGGTTTCGGGTTTCGGGTTTTCGGATTTCGGATTTCGGGTTTTGGGTTTTTCGGTTTCAGAGTTTGGAAATATTCCTCAGTTACTTATTCCAACTATCAAAATAGAGGAGTTCTAGTGCATTTCTTTTTACTTTTTTATTTTAGTTTTTGCACTAGGATCGTCAGAGGTACAAAAACAAGTATGAGCCCAACATCCAACCCTTAGGAATGTCAATACCTATGAAAACTTAAACTAATATGCTGCAAATTTAGATGTTTTTGAAAGTGTTGAAACATGCAGTAAAACACTTTACATAGTGTTCATGCCAAAAGCAGAGTAGAAAATCTCTCATAGTCTAATTGATTTCCGTATACACATATTTTAGGAAATCTGTCAACCTTTGGTACCAAGCTCTATGAGCCTGCTTCAATCCGTACAAAGCTTTTTTTTAGCTTATACACATGATTTGGTTTTTAGGAATCCTCAACCCCTTTGGGTTGTTCAACATAGGCTTCTTTTTTTAAAACTCTATTAAGAATGACACTTTTTATATCCATTTGGTGCAATATAATATTCAAATAGCACGCAACGACAAGAAGCAATCTTATGGATTCTATTATGGCCACAGAGCAAACGTTCCATCAAAATTTATTCCCTCTACTTGAGTATAACCTTGAGCAACCAATCTAGCTTTGTTTCTAACAACTTTTCTAGTTTCATCAGATTTGTTCTTAAATATCCATTTAGTTCCAATAACATTTACTTGATCAGGTCTGGGAACTAGAGTCCAAACATCATTCCTAACAAACTGATTTAATTTCTCATGCATAGCATTTATCCAGAAGTCATCTTTCAATGTTTTGAGATGTTTTTGGGTTCAACCGAAGAAACAAAACAAGATGCATTATGAGAGGTGCACAAGGTAGAAGATGAGGTTAGTATCACCATTTCTCTGTAGTTTATCCTATGTTTACCTCTTGTGCGCATTCTATCAAATACATCCCCAATAACTTGTGATGTGGGATGATTCTCCTACTTCACGGCTCTTTGCTGCGCACATTGTTCTGTTGATCACCTATATCTCATTCAGATTCATCAGATTCTGCTGACTCTGGGCAGAGTGTTGCTGGCGGTGTTGTCGCATTGTGATCAATACTTCCATTTTGGCTCACTGATTTAGAAGTATGTGGTGTAATAAACTTATCATGTTCATATTCTGATTGTGTTTGTGACATGTCTATCAAATCATCCACTTCATCTTCGGCTGATTTTCTACGGAGATCAACAAAATCATCAAATACCACATTTACTGATTCAATAGTTGTTCTAGTGCGGAGATTGTAAACTCTGTAGGCATGACTACTCTGAGCATATCCAACAAACAATCCCTTATGACTTTTGGAATCAAATTTGGTGAGATGATCTCTATCATTCAAAATATAGCAGATGCACCCAAAGACATGCAAATATTCAAGATTTGGCTTTCTGCCTTTCAAAATTTGATATGCAGTCATAGTGGTTCCTTGTCTCAACTATACTCTGTTTGAAATATGGCATGCTGTGTTAAACAGCTTCCGCCGAAAATATTTTGGAATTTTTTTTGGCATTTAGCATAAATCGAGCCATTTCTTGCAAAGTTCTATTCTTCCTTTCAGCTATACCATTTTGCTGAGGAGTTTTGGGGCAGAAAATTCATGAAGAATTCCTTTCTTATCACAAAAACTTGAAAACAAAAAAATTTCGAATTCTTTTACATGATCAATTCTGATTCTACAAACAACCATAGAAAGTTGATTGCAAATTTGATTGTGAAGTTATTTGAAGACTTCAAAGGTTTCTTATTTTTCTTTTAAGAAATAGACCCATGAAAAATAAGAGAAATCATCTACACATACAAACACATATTTTTTACCCCCCATGCTTTCAACTTCTGTTGGACCCATGAGATCTACATGAAGTAGTTCCAGACATCTCTGAGTTCCTCATACGAACCCCATAGAACTCGTTACGGGACCCAATATCTTACGCGGAAGAAAGATCGAAACATCAAAGAAACAGGGATTCAGATTGGCGGAAGCAAGGAATAATGACCCCATAGATATAAAGAGGTAGAAACCATTATTATATCAAGATGGAATATTGACCAAGTGGTTATGAAGAACCGGAAACCAATATTATGTCGCTAAGAATGTTACAAGAATCAACTTGTAAGATCTCGAAGATTGCTGTAGAACATGGAAGGAGAATTAACTCTCAAAATACTCAAATATTCATTAAAATTCGTCCCTTATAAAAGGCCAAATTGGCAACCTATTTATAAGTGCTAAAAAGACTCATTTTCACAAGGAAAAGGACTCCTACCTATACTATAATAACGAAACCTATAAATAAGAAATTCATAACCATATAGAACTCTAAAATAATAAATACTAAAATAAAATTTTTAATAAATTAATTAAATAACTTGAATATCAAGTCGACTTCCCGATCACCCTTCTTAACTCACGTAGACATTTGGATGTGCACGTCCAAGCACTTCAAGATCGATTTAGACACTGTTCCTCTTCGAATATCTCTTTGCTCAAAAACCATGAAAGTTGTAGATATTTCAGTTAGCTTTCCAAAGCATGTTGAATCACCTTAAATGGACTTCAGATAAGAGAGTTAAAAGTTGAATGGTAAACTCTGCCAGAATCATATGAAACTTTCGGGATACATGAAATTCGACTTGGCCGACGAATTTCTCTTTTCCTTTTCTTACAATTCCATACCATGAATTCCTCAACGGTATATTTAAGGCTTTATTCTCTAAGTACAACTCAAATAGCCTCTTTAAACTCGTACGCTTGAGCTTCCTCCAATTCTTCAACTTTGAGCTTGCTAGGATCGTATCATACTCCATCTCTTTAAACGGATTCGTCCTCGAATCCAGAAAAATATCAAAAGGATTATAAACACAATCGATCTCATGATCAATCTCTCTTTTCGGTAGCAAACTTACACATCTCTGCACCACATCGCAGAACACACCATCTTGCAGCCATTGAAGTTGATATGAACGTGAGTGTTTTGTTGCTCGAAGTCTCAATGCATCAAACCTCTATATAGAGAAT
Organism: Erythranthe guttata; assembly: GCF_000504015.1. The sequence continues at coordinate 233,945 of NW_012194896.1, read as the reverse complement.
GAATGAAGCATCTCTCTAGGCACCGCCATCTTATTAACATTCACAATGAAAGTTTGCGCTTTGCTTAGCTCGACATTAGCTTCGATGCATGGCTGGACCAAATTATTCTCCACCTCTTCAAAAGGATTCGCCCTCGAATCTGATCCTTCATTTTCTTCCCAATCAAACTCAACCTCAACATTCCCAATTACTTCTTCATCAACTTGTGCATCTTCACTTCCTAAATCGGCTGCATGTTCTCATTCTCCAAATCTTTACGAGTATCAACCTTTTCCGCTGATGGTAAAGTATCACCCTTTATTTTCAACTTCTCATAGTCCGACCACAAAATCATGAATGGCTTCTTCAAACAATCTGAAGCAGCATGCCCAAAATCCAAACACCAAAAGAATTTATTATCATGAATTAAATGAGATTAAGAAGAATAATAACCTTTTTTTTAGTCTCATATGGAGGATCGAACGTCGCCTCTCTTGGTATTGATTCCCTATCTCGGATTGATGAAGAGCTCCACCATGATTTTTGACTCGACGATCTCGTTTTTTCCAACTCATTGGCATGGAATGAACGAACTGCAGACTTAGATTATCTAGGATGATCAACCAACTCTTCCTCGTAATACTCATAATGACCTCGTCTTGGTCGATCAAACTGAGCCCCTCGCTGCATATTAACATATCTTCGTGTTGCAGCTGTCACACCATATCTTCCATCACCATATACTTCCTTATCACGATGAGGTATAACAGGTTAGTGAAAACCACGTCGTACGTATGGCCCTCGAGCATGTTGATCTTTGCGTACTTCTTGTAGTTGGGTAACAAGTCCTTACATCCGATCTTGGAGTTCTTGGAAGCGTTTATCCATTGGCGACATCCTGCGCTGCTCAATTTTTTCTCATTTATAACAGACCTTCTCGGACGTGATCAAAATAATTTTTTTTCTTTTTTTTTTGACACTAATAAACCCTAACTTGGGTTGGAAGGAACTCTAAACAAGAACAAAATTCGAATTGTTTTTCTTTTTTTCTTTCTTTTTTTCTTTCTTTTTTTCTTTCTTTTTTTATTTTTTTGATACGAACAGACCCTAACTTGGCTGGAAAGAAATCTAAACAAAAAATAAAATTCGAATTTTTTGTATATATTTGTTTTTTGTCGAAGACTCTAAATAACACAACTCAACCCTGTTAGGGGAAACATGTTTTGGATGTTGGCTCTGATACCAACTGATACGAATCCCGTAGAACTCGTTATGGGACCCAATATCTTAGACGGAAGCAAGATCGAAATATCCAAAGAAACAAGGATTCAGCAGATTGGCGGAAGCAAGGAATAATGACCTCATAGCTATAAAGATCTAGAAACCATTATTATCAAGATGGAATATTGACCCCGTGGTAATAAAGATCCATAAACCAATATTATGTTGCCAAAAATGTTACAAGAATCCACTTGTAAGATCCCAAAGATTGTTGTAGGAAAGCGAAGGAGAATTAACTCTCAAAATACTCAAATATTTATTAAAATTCGTCCCTTATAAAATGTCAAATTTGCAACCTATTTATAAGTGTTAAAAAGACTTGTTTTTCACAAGGAAAATGACTCCTGCCTATTCTATAATGAAGAAACCTATAAATAAGAAATTCCTAACCATAAAGAACTCTAAAATAAGAAATACTAAAATAAAAACGTTAATAAATTAATTAAATAACTTGAATATCAAGTCGACTTTCCGATCACCCTTCTTAACTCGTGTAGACATTCGGTTGTGCACGTCCAAGCACTTCAAGCTCAATTTAGAAATTGTTCCGATTCAAATCTCTCTTTGCTCAAACCATGAAAGTTGTATATATTTCATTTAGCTTTCCAAAGCATGTTGAATCACTTTAAATGGACTTCAGATAAGAGAGTTATAAGGTGAATGGTAAACTTTGCCAGAATCATACGGGACTTTCTGAATGCATGAAATTCGGCCAATGCCAGAATCATACTAGACTTTCGGGATGCATGAAATTCGACTTGGCCGAAGAATTTATCTTTTCATTTCTTCCAATTCCATACCATGAATTCTTCAACGGTCTAATTAAGGCTTTATTCTCTAAGTACAACTCAAATAGCCTCTTTAAACTCGTACGCTTGCGCTTCTTCGAATTCTTCAACTTTGAGTTTGCTAGGATCGTATCAGTTCCAGAGTGCTGCATCAATGTTGGATGTGACACCCTAGTTTGATTGCCTTTTTGACACATTCCACACACATACAACTCAAATAGCCTCTTTAAACTCATACGCTTGCGCTTCTTCCAATTCTTCAACTATGAGCTTGCTAGGATCGTATCAATTCCAGAGTGTTGCATCAATGCTGGATGTGACAACCTAGTTTGATTGCCTTTTTGACACATTCCACTCACATAAGCATCATTAAATTTCTGATTTGGAATTCCCCTGTTTGCACCATATTTATTCAGCACTTGTATATTCTTGAAGTTGGTGTGACCCAATTTTTGATGCCATATCTCCACATCACTCATTTGTGAAACCTGGCATACAATGTTTTCACAGGTTTGATAGCAGTTATATGTTGATCTTGAACCTGTCATAAGACAACAATGGTTAACATCATATACAGAGCAGGAGAATTGATCAAATTCAACCCTCAGATCACCATGACATAGTTGACTGATACTAATGAGATTTGATTTCAGTCCTTCTACATATAACACATTATTAAGTTTAAGCAAACCCATAACATCCAGTGTTCCTTTGCCAATCACTTTTTCTTTTGCTCCTCCACAAAACGTAACTTGTCCTCCATTAATTGATTGATAGTTATCAAGATGGTTTCTTATCCCTATCATGTGTCTTGAACATCCACTATCAAGTACCAAGACCCTGAAAGATTAGCATTAAATGAAGTATACACAACATTGCAGATTGTTTTCTCACCTTTCAGAATCCATACCTTTCTTGTTCTAGGCATGATATCCTTATTCTTAGAGATGTTTCTCAGAGTGTTATGAGATGAGTGATGCATCATCTTTTCCTTTTCCACTTTCTCACATAGAGGTTTAGTATGACCAGAATGAAAACAGTGATGACACATGAATTTCTTTTGTATCAGCATGTCCTTTAGAGCAGTAAGTTGCTCATCAATACTCTCTTTTTCTTCACATCCTTTTTATTTCACAAAGGATATTTTCCCCTTTTTGGCAGATTTTTCACCAAAATATTTCTTATCATACCCTAAACCTGCGCTTTTTTCTTCCTACTGTTCATAAACCTACAATATCCTCTAGTTTAGATGTGCCGGTGTCAATCTTTTTTATAGCAAGCAGAGCATCTTCCAGATCAATTTTAATCTTAACTAGTTCCACATCTTTCTTAGTTAGAAGAACTTCTAACTGAGTAACTTTTTGCTTGATGGAGCTGTTTTCCTTGTTTAGATCTTCAAGCATTTCAGTCTTCATAATCCAGTCATTATATAACTCCTTGTAAAGAGTCCTCAGCTCCTCCTCATTGCACATTTCTTAGTCATCTTCAGACAAATCATCTGTAGTAGGAAGACATGTACAATTATAACATGTTAAATTAGTCAGAGAAGAGTCAAAGTATTCAATATTTTCAGATGTTGCAAAGGGTGAGGCAACACTAGAAACAATCTCTTGTGCATCAACATCTAGATTTTCAAACTCATTTAATTTTGTGAAATTGACAACTGGTTCTTCTTTCTGAGAGCTGGTTTGACAAGACTCTTCACATTCTTTTTCGTTGAGCTGAACAATAAGATTCATCCATCTTTTCTTTAGTGTGTTAGCACACTCATTTGCATAACATTCGAAACCTGTCCAGGCCCTGCATTACACAGTCTTCAACATCCAATTCTTCATCAACGGGTGTTGTTATATCTTGAGTAACACCTGCTTTGTAAACCATTTGTTGTAGAATTTTCTCACAATTTCTTTTCCTCTTCGCTCATTCATCTCACATGACTTAAGACTTCCCATCAGTTCACCAAGTCTAGTTGATGATGTGTCTGACAGTTCCTCGATTATTGTGACCTTCATTTTGAACCGCTCAGTAAGTGTTCTCAACACTTTGTTCACCAATGTATCATTGCTTAATGGACCTCCAAGGGCATGAAATTCATTTGCGAGATCAATGATCTTTTCATTGTACTGGGAAATGGTTTCACTTTCATCCATTCTCAAGTGTTCGAACTTGGATGACATCAACCTAAGCTTAGTTCTCCTTACGCTTTCCGATCCTTCACAATGTAATTGAAGTACATCACAGGCATCCTTTGCACTGGTGCATACATATATGAGTTTAAACCTCGTGGTATCAACTGAGTTAAAAATGGCATTTAAAGCCATGGAATTGTAGCCAGCTGTTGAAAGGTGATCCGCAGTCCATTCAATCTCAGGAATCACTATAAGATCACCATCTTCATCAGTTCGTTTTGGTTGAGACCATCCTTTTAAAAAAGATCTTCAGGCTCTATTATCAATCGATTTGATGAATGTCCTCGTTTTTACTTTCCAGTAAGTGTAATTTTTTCCATCTAACACAGGAAGACGCATAGAGGCTGATGTTAGTGTATCCATCGCGAATTCGTGCACTGTAAAAATCATCACAGGATACAATCACTTAGTATAGGTCAAGTGTAGTCGCTTGATGTCAATTGAAAGAATTTAGTGCCTCCGGATTTGTTAAAATAATATAAATATTTATAAAACCAGAGATTTATGTCAAACAATAAACAAAAACTTGTGTTGAGAAAGATTATGCAGCGGAATATAAATGAAACAAGTTTTCAAATCATTATCCACACATATATAACTTGTGGATAAAGCCTTTACAAGGTTAAACCTCTATTCAAAAGAATACAATTGAGAAGCCAAGCTCTTCTCTTCTAAGAAGAAAACACGAGATGATTTCTTCGTAGACTAATTCCTAGTAACTAGTATACAAGCACGTAATGCTAGACTAGGAATACAAATGAGCATTCAATAGGATTGAATACAAAACAGAGTCAATTGTGCAATGAGAAATCTATACATAATACAAGGTGTTGTCGGCGATGTTCCAACACTCTATGCTCTGCGCTCTTGATTCTCGTCAGAAATTGGTACAAATGAACTTGGATCTTCTCCTATTTATAGAGTTCATGAACATCATGTCCTACACGAAAATAGCACACTAAGAGAAGATAGAGAGTTTGACATAAATCCATGCCTATTCCCTTCTTTAAAAATCCCAAAATTTCCCTCCCATATTCTTCCCACAACACCCATTCGACCTTCAGGTTTCTTTTTTTCTTAAATTAATTTTCGTTTTTTTATTTTAATTTTTTTATTTTAATTCTTTTTTCTTTTTTTTCGTTTTTAACCATTTTTCTCTCTAAGGTATATTAATCGACTAAGGGCATAGTCGATTAACGAACAGACTGTTAAAATCGTGGTTGAATAATGAAATTGATTACTAAAAGTAAAAAAAAAACAACCGTAATGTCGTCAATGAAACCCAACATGATTCAACAAAAGAATCCAAACAATAATCAAACGAAACAAATAACAAAAACTACTACAAATTCAACCAAATTTCATGAATAACTGTGACACAAATTCACCAAATTTCATCGATTCTTCTTTGATTCTTACAGAAATCAATCGATTGATTCTAGATTAGGGATCGCAATACAATACTGAATCGATTCATACCCTAATTGTGAATTAATTCGAAGAGTTAGAGCAAAGACGAAGAAGACGCCTAGAATTGAATCTTCAAATTCAGACGCCAAACTGGGTGAACTGTTCTTCGAATTTGAACCATCATCAATCCTCTCTAAGCCAGCGCATAATTTAGCAAGCGCATCAATTATGCACCCATTCATCTGTTGATTCCTTGGAGAGGTGAACTCAAAGTTTCCCGCGCAATTTGGGCAATTTGAAAGCTTTTTTCCAGCGGGTTTCATGGCGGATTGAGGTGCACAATGGCGAAGGGGAAGAACAAGGATAGAAAGGTTGTGATACAAGTACTATTAACACCAAATGAATGGGAAGAAAAGATACCTGACATAGAGGAAGAAGGAACTGCTTTTGAAGGTGAGAACTATGAACTCTATGATGATAAACTCCATAGAACATATGATGTTGAACATGAAAATGGTTCACCAAGTGGTTCAAGAACACTTGGTGAATATGACTCGATTGAATCGAGGGGGATAGAGGTAGAAACAGACACACATAAAGGGGAAGAAGATTTGAGAGCACACCAGGTGTTTGAGGAAACGTCTGTGAAGACTAACAAAAGGCAGAAACATAATGCTTCAGAAATAACGGAGAAGGCAGGGTAGGTTAACGAGTTCAAAGACAATAGGAATACTAAAAAAGGGTTGCAGATCAAAGCCATCCCAGAAAGAATGAAGCGAGAAGATGTGGGAGGAAACCCCTGAAAGAATGAAGCCAGAAGGGCTACATCAAAATGATTGTCAACCACTGGAATGTGAGGGGCTTTAATAGACCCCTCAAACAAAATGTAGTAAGAAACTGCATTGTGAAGAATAAGGTTGATATTATGGGAATAATGGAAGTGAAAGTGAAGACTCAGGAGTTGATAGACAATATAGTAATGAACAGATTCACAGGTATGACAACAACACATAATCTAAGTGTACATCAAGGTATAAGAATTCTATTCATGTGGAATAAGGACATAAATGACATTGAAGTCAGAAGCATCCATCCACAAGCTATGCACTGCCTGATACAATGCAAGGTAACAGGGCAGAAGTTTCACATAAGCTTTGTCTATGGGCTTTATTCAGCGAGAGCTAGAAGATAGCTATGGACTACACTAGAAGAGTATGGAATCGGGCTAACAGAGCCATGAATGGTGATGGGGGACTTTAACTATGTATTGATCCAAAAGGAGACGATAGGAGGCAATATACCATCTTCATATGAGCTAAAGGACTTTATTGAAACCACAATGGGATTGGGGTTGGTGGTTTTCCAGCAACAGGATGTAAGCTAGCATGGTCTAACTCTTGAGTGGAGAACACTGTATGGAGAAAACTTGACAGAGCAATGGTAAATAGTCAATGGTATGATACAATACCAAGTGCCAAAACTGACTACCCACCTGCAGGAACCATCTCAGATCACTTTCCTTGTCTAGTTACATTTCATAGTGAGCAAAGCAAGGGACAGAAACCTTTCACATGTTTAACATGTGGACAAACCATCTTAACTTTCCAATCCTCCTTCAAGAGCAATGGATATTCACAGGCCATGGGGCTGAGCAATATAAGATATGCCATAAACATTTGAGATTGAAGGGTCCTTTGAAAAATTAAATGCCAATGCCTTCAATCACATCTTTGAATGAGTTGAAAGGGCGGTAAAGGAGGTTGAAATACTACAGACATAAACTCAAACATATATGGGAAACAAGGAGCTATTGAAAGGTTAAAATCCAAAAAGAAAACTGCAAACATCCTCATGGAACCTGCGAGGCAGTTCCTGACACAAAAGGCAAAATGCAATTATTCCTTACAAGCTGATAAAACCGATAAGTTCTTTCACAACCTTGTAAAGAAGAGAGCCAAGAGAAACTATGTTGATGCAATAACCAAAGAAGATGGGAAAAATACAACATCTGAACAGGAAATGATTGGAGAATTTGTGAATTTCTACAAGGACCTTCTGGGAACATCGATAATGATAATCGCAGACAGCTAAATACAAAAATTGTAGAAGATGGCCCTACTTTGAGTGAGGGTATGGGACAAGAGCTTGAGGCTGAGGTCTATATCAAAGACATAAAGAAAGCTTTGAGGGGATGGGGGATAACAAATCACCTGGACCAGATGGATTTAACTCCCACTTTTACAAGAAAGCTTGGGGCACAATTGGCAAGGATGTGGTGGAAGAAGTGTAAGAGTCCTTTAGGAATGAAAAACTCATAAAACAAATTAATCACACTCTTCTTTCTCTAATCCCCAAGTTAGATAATGCCTCAAAAGTTTCTGACTACATACCAATAGCTTGCTGCAATATCCTCTATAAACTAATAGCCAAAGTACTTGCAGCTAGGATTGGAAAAACATTAAACACAATAGTGGACAAGGCACAGTCTGCATTTGTGGAGGGAAGATTGATAAATTACAATATTCAGTTGGCTGAGACAATGGTAAGGTAGTATGAAAGAGCAAGATCAACTCCTAGATGCCTTGTGAAAGTAGATCTGAGGAAAGCATATGAGTCACGGGACTGGATGTTTCTTAGCGATATGCTCACTGGACTCTAATACCCATCCCCCCCCCCCCCCCCCCAATTTGTGAATTGGATAATGGAGTGAGTCACTACAACTTCTTATTCCCTATCTCTAAATGGCAAAGCCCGTGGCATGTTTGAAGGCAGGAAAGGACTGAGACAAGGGGATCCATTATCCCCATTCCTCTTTGTATTGGGATTAGAGTACTTTTCCCAGATTTTGGGAAAGAAATCTAGGGAAGGGATGTTCAATCACCATGTTAAGTGTGAAAGAAACAATATCACACACCTTGCCTTTACAGATGACTTGATGCTCTTCTGTAGAGCAGATAACTGGTCAATCAACATCCTTAAATACTTAGGTGAGATCACAGGATTGAAAGCAAGCATACTGAAATGAAATGTGTATCTAGCAGAAGTTCATGAGAAAGAGAGCACCAACCTCACATCCATACTGGAAATTCCAAGAGGAACCTTCCCTTTCAGATATCTATGCATTCCCTTGGCAGTATCAAGGCTCTCGGTCAGTCAATATTCACCCCTCCTTGATAAGATAAAAGGGATTATACAACACTTGTCTGGCTCCTCTCTTTCATAAGCTGGCAGATTGGAGATGATTAGGATTGTGATACAAGGTTTGGTATGCTATTGGCTTGGTATTTTCAAACTGTCAAACGAGGTGATACACAGAATTGAAAGAATGTGTAGCATCTACATATGGCAGTCTAGGATGGGCTCAGTTGAATGGAAAGAAGTTTGTTTCCCTAAAAGAGAAAGAGGATTGGGTGTTAGAGACTTGGGGGATTGGAACAGTGCAATGCTCATGAAGGAAATATGGAATATCCATTCCAAAAAGGATTCACATCCGATCTAATGGCTCAATACACACTTCTTCACAGCTGAAAGCTTTTGGGAATGGCAACCAAAAAGGGATTCAAACCCTCTCTTGAAAGCTCTAGTTGGGACCAGGCAACAAATGGTGGAGAGAACAGGTTCAGTGAAGCTGCAATTGTGGTATTGCAAGAATAGGTAAGGGAGGAAAATTTAGCACCAAACAAGTATATGAATGGTGGAGAACAAAGAGGGAAACCATATGGTGGGGCAAACTGATCTGGCAGAGCTTCTTACCATCAAAACATTCTTTTATATTGTGGATGTGCATCAAAGAGAAACTGAGAACAAGAAACGAACTCTCATTCATGCTAAGTAACACACAATGTCCCCTGTGCAATACAATGGAAGACAGTGTGAAACACCTCTTCTTTTAATACAACTTTGACAAAGAAGTCTGGAATCAAATCAGAGCTTGGATGGGGGTGAGGAAAGAGCATACTTCTATTCAGATGTCACTAAAATTAGAGAAATATAAGGGAAGAGGTAAGATAATTGGTAGCAAAGGAACAATGATGAGCATTGCTTGCACAACCTATCTCACTTGGAAGGCAAGGAATAAACTAGTCTTTTAGAACACATCCTCAAATGCTCCAGAGATCATAAACAACATCAAATTCTTTGTATATAGACAGATGTATGGCCTTTTCCCATGGCTAACTGGTGATGGCCACAACAATACCATACCTCAGTAGTTGGTAGAGAACTGAGTACATGGATATGTCTGTGAAGGGTTCGAACTTTCTACTCTTGAGTTCTATTTCCATCCACATGTGCAGTCCAGACCAGCTTCAATTCATTGTGGTGAGGCTGGTCTGTTTAGCTGTTTGAAAGCAGGGAAGACCAAGACTTTCTACTTGTGTAGTCTCTTGGCTCAAGCTAGCAGCATACAGAGCCATCCAAAAGTTGGCTCTTTATGGAATTCTTGGAGTTTTTCAGCAGTTGTGATGCTTAAAGGCTAGAGGTTTTTTGTTTTTGATGGAGGACTGATACTGATGGACAGAAGACCTCGATAGTGTCCTACCTATTGAGTTGCTTGGCTCAGAATATGGCAAGATGGATCTATGATATTGAAATAGTGTTGAAGACCCCAATAAGATGTTATGTTTGGGCTACAATGGAAAGAGGAGATCTCAAGCACAGTAAAGTACCCCCTCTTAGGGGTGAACTGTGATTCTGTGAGCTACTGAACGTATACACATTGATATAGTAGGAAATAATTGCTGAAAATACTGTATAGATAGATAGCAAATTTGTCAAAAGTTAGTCTTTTAACCCCTATTTATGTTTATCTATATAGGGGTGCTTTTGATGGGTTTTCGAAAGTTTAGGGATTCGTTTTAGAATTTGTAAAAGATTTGGGGTATGCCCCTGAAAATCCGTAAACAACTTTTGATTTGATATTAAAAAGTTGCATTGGATCAAAAAAAAAAGAAAAAAAAACCATGCTAGTAAATGACCGAAGAACTATAAAATGGTAAAAATGATGAAAGTTTGTTAAATAAGGGCTTCAAATTATTCAATTGGGTATATTGAAAAGGTTACACTTAATTGTATCATAAAAGTTTGACATGCTTTTAATTGGGTAAGTCATAAGATTTTGGAAAAGAGTAAAAAAGGGATAAACAACATAAAACCTCCCATGTGTTATAGAAAACATACCCCAAATTTACATGTGTTTAATTCTATCTTACTTGAAGTTTGTATTCCGTTAACAATTAACATTGTTCACTATTAAGGAGATTGGAGAAATTTTGTAGTAATACATGGGTGTTTGGAGCATGTTTACTTCAATACAAAAGGGGATTTATGCAACAAACAAAAAATTCAAATTCAAATTATTTTTTCAAAATAAGACAAAAATATTTAATCAATTGTAGTATAGAAAACTAAAGGCTAATGGTAAGGATGGAATTTCGAAAGAGTTTTTTTTTTCTATCTAAATTTTTTCGTATCCAATGATTTTTTTTCAGAACAATTTTTTTCTCATTTGGATTTCCAAAATTTGGTTTCATTTTCTATAAAAAAAAAGAAATTGCGTCAAAATTGAAACTAGATAATGTTTTTAAAATTTTGGATAAAATTTTAGTTTATAATTGTTTTTCATAAAAACATGTTTTTTTCAAAACTATATATTTATAATGCCAAAACTGTTATATTTATCTAATTTAGCTTAGATGTATTATATGTTAATAAATATAAATAAATATATGAAAATTAGAATTTAGGTTTGATATAAATATTTATATAATTAATTTCAAAAATTCGACTTTGAAAGCTTGAATAAATGTGTTTGAATTAATCTGAAAACATATATCGAATTTTATATAAATAAATCATTTGTGCATAAATTTGTATTGTAGAAATCAACCACCGGACCCCATTGTGTTAAGAATTGTTTTGCATCGAATCTCCTCAATAATCAACAGTGTTAATTGTTAAGGAAATAGGGGATTTCAAGCATGATAAAGTAAAATATCGGGGGATTCTAAGCAGTAAAATTAACACAAACGGGTTTGGTGCAAGTTTTCTATAACACATGAGGATTTTAAATGTTTACGCGTAAACAAAACAAAAAAAGGGGATGTACCTATTATAATTTATATTTTTGTAAGGACCTTTTGCTAAGTCCCCATTACAAAATACACCTCATTAGGCAAGATAATGACTAAGAATATCGAATAAATCAACAAAATAAAGTGCACTGAAATCAAAAGGATACGTTCACATCCAAACTTAGTAATGGTATTATACTTTGTAAATAAGGAAAAAAAATAGAAAATGAATGTTAAATATATATTATCATATATAAGCTTAGACGATCTTGACTGTCGATCTTGATTGTAATTTATATTTATTACCGCAACATCAAATTTGAATACTCTAATTGAATTACAAAACATTCTGTCATCTATATATTTATTATTCAGAACTCAACATCCTGCTAACAAAACAAATACCCTGACAAAACTAGCTAATTTTGTGTTCGTGTATATTACTATCCATTCAAGAATATGGCTTCTCTAAAGTTAATTTTTTTGGTCGCCTTCTCGATGATTAGCCTTGGTGAGCTTCTATCTCTCTCCTTATATTGTCTTCGGTGAATTTTATAGCTAATTATAGAACATTATTCAAAACGTCATATAAATTTTGAAAATATTGCATTAAACACCTCTATGTTTTCTCTAAGTATTAAAAAAATTCCCATAGTTTTATTATTAGCAAGACACCTCCCATAATCCAATTTGTTTTTGAAAATTATCCCTAAGGACTCGTCATTTAGGAGGTTGTGTGCGAAAAAATATACATTATGAAAGGTTGATTTGCTGATATTTATAACACATAACTTTTTAATAATTTGATATAACAAATGGGTACTAAATGCAATAAACTCTATAATAAATCCACATTTTTGTTACCAAATATCCCAACATTATATTAACTAATGCCTTGAGTACTAATGTTGATAACTCTATCTTTACTAATTTTTTGATTGTTGAGCGATTCAATAGTCAACAATGAAAAAGAAATTCTAATATCTAGCTATCAATCAATTGTGATCGTTGTTATTTTTAAATTATTTATTTGTAATTGTTGACAGTGTCTGCAAGACCATCAGTGGAAACATGTCAGACAACCAAAGATTGCAGAATCACATGCAAAATAGGATTCACGATTTGTTCGGATGGAATTTGCACTTGCAGCGATGTTTTAGGATCCCATGTTGATGTTGTTGTTGACAAAGAGAAAGAAATAAAGCATTGCCAAACTAGAAACTGTGAAAATCTTTCCTAATAAATGTCCTAGCTACAGCTGCTATGTTGGTGTCTGTATTTGTGCCTGTTAACATTGAAAACATTAAAGAGAAGAAGAAAATGAATAAAAACTTATGAGTTTATTAAACTATATTTTGTGGGAACTTTTGCATATGTTGCATGTATTTATTGTATTCAATAGTCTAAGTGCAAACAAATTCCTACATGTATTATTATTATTAAGCGCAAACCTTGTGTAAGCCCATAGGGACCTACTTATTTGCAAAACGATTCAGACCGAAATCTCCTTTAAGCAAAGGGCCGGGACAGACAATATTCTCAAGCCTATCAATGATAAAATACCCCTCGTTCTAATTTATATCAATTTCATTCCTTAAGGCCTAATTGAATCTTCATTTCACTAAGTAACATATTTTGACCATTGCCCCAATTTCGACCCCACCACCGTTGGCCCATGTTCACCTCCGATTAACAACGTTGATTTTATCTTTGTTATTTCTTTTTTTCTTGTGTTAAGTAATATTAATTTTTAATTACTATTTCAATTTTTTTCTTCGGACAATGTTACTGTGTTGTTCACCGTGAATGAAGATAACAGCATTAATTTTTTAATCTTATTCGATTGAGCAGTCAACACGGTAACATTATTATATTCGTCAACACAACCACATCGATTTATTTTGATGTTCTTGTGTTTACGGAGGTCAATATAATAACATTACCGGTCAACACAACAACATTGTCGAAAAAATAAGTACTGTTACATCTTTGAACGGTCAACACATTAACATTACAGTTAGCAGAAAAAATTAAAGTTAATGTGTTGGATGCTCAACAATATTTTCTAATAAATTTTACAATCAACAGCAATGTTTCTTTAATAGAGATAGTGCAGTTGGAATGAACATTAAGATAATAAATGTAGAGAAATTATGTGGGCTATCAATGTCCATTCTATTATACAATTATATGACAATTGTTCAATTGTTCTATGATTTTTGCAAGGGCGGGCGCTCACGTATTGA